>JADMLD010000397.1:0-53231 GCA_017589585.1 Phylloscopus whistleri
CCGAAAATTCTCTGGGCAACCCCAAAAATCTCTGGGCAACCCCAAATTTGACCCCAAAATCCGCTCGGGGACCCCCAAATCCCCCCAAATCCGCCCTAAACCCCCTCCGGGACCCCGAAATCATAAAAAATCTCCCCCGAAAAACCCCCAAATCGCATTCGGGACCCCCCCAAATCCTCCGGATTTACCCCAAAAATGCCTCAAACTCCTTGGGAGCCCAAAATCGCCCGAAATGGCCCCAAAATTCCTCGCCGGGACCCCAATCCGCGAGTTCCCCCCGGGGTTTGGGGGTCGGGGGAGAAATTTGGGGGAATTTTGGGAAATTTGGGGAATTTCGAACAAATTTTGGAATTCCCCGCGGATTTGGGGGGAAATTGGGGAATTTTGGGGTGGGGGAGGGAAATTTTGGAGATTTTTGGGGGATCCTCCCCCGAATTTTGGGGTTTTTTTGGAGGTGGGGGAGGGGTGAGCACGTGAACCTTCCCCTCCCCCGCCCCTCCCCTCCCTTGGGGGTTCCCTCCCCTCCCTCCCCCACTCGCGGCTGTCCCGGACGGGGATTTTTTGGGGGGGTGGGGGAGGGGATTTTGGGGTCCTCCCCAAAAAATTTTGGGATTTGGGGATCGGAGGGGGAGGAATTGGGGGGTTTGTCCCCAAATTTTTAGATTTTGGGGTTGTCCCAGAGATTTTGGGGTTTTGTCCCCAAATTTTGGGGAGATTTTGGGATTTTGGGGTTTTGTCCCAGAGATTTTGGGGTTTTTGTCCCGGAGATTTTGGGGTTTTGTCCCCAAATTTTTTGGGAGATTTTGGGATTTTTTGCCCCGGAGATTTTGGGGTCCGGGGTCTGGAGGAGTATTTGGGATTTTTCCCCCCCCCTAAAATTCGGGGCTGGGGAAGGAATTTTGGGGGTCGGGAGGAATTTTGGGGTCGGTTTGGAATTTTGGGGGTCGAGGATGGAATTTTTGGGTCGGGGAGAGAATTTTGGGGCCAGGGATGCAATTTCGGGGTTCTGGTCGGGAGGGAATTTTGGGCTCGGGGTTTTGGGATTTTTTTGGGGTCGGGAGGGAATTTTGGGGTCGGGGAGATATTTTGGGGGTCGGGTTTGGAATTTGGGGGTCGGGTTTGGAATTTTGGGGGTCGGGGCTGCAATTTTGGGGGTCCGAGATGGAATTTCGGGGTCGGGTTTGGCCATTTCGGGCTCAGAATTCCGGATTTTTTTGGGGACTCTCCCCTCCCCCTCTAACCCCTCCCCCTCCTCCTCCCCCACAGCTCCTCCCCCCTCCCATGGGGCGCCCCTCCCCCCGCCATGTCTCCGGCCGCCCCTCCCCCATTGCTGCTGTGGGGGCCGCGGCTGTGCCGGGGGCGCGGCGGGCGGCGCTGCGGGCGGGCTGGGGCTGAGCCTGGCGCTGCTGCTGCTCTGGGCCGCGCTCTTCCTCTACGGCTCCTTCTACTGGGCCTACCTGCCCCAGGCGGCGCTGCTGAGAGCCGTGCACCTGGGATTCAGGTGAGTTATACCTGCCTCAGGTGAGTTACACCTGGGACAGGTGAGTTACAGCTGGGTACAGGTGAGTTACACCTGGGACAGGTGAGTTACAGCTGGGTACAGGTGAGTTACACCTGCCCCAGGCGGCGCTGCTGCGCCCCGTGCACCTGGGCTTCAGGTGAGTTACAGGTGAGCCTGGGGTGGGGGGCTCAGGTGTGTCCAGGTGTGACAAGGAGGCATTTTTGGGGGGCCGGGAGGGCTCAGGTGTGCCCAGGTGTGCCCAGGTGTGCTCAGGTGTGTCTGGAGGGGTTTTTTGGGGGGGTTGGTGTTTCTGGGTTTTTTTTGGGGGGGGTTTGGGGTTTTTTTGGGGTTTTTTTGGGGTTTTTTTGGGGGTTTTTGGGTCTTTTTTTCAGGGGTGTTTTGGGGGTGTTTTTGGGGTGGTTTTTGGTGTTTTTGGTGGTTTTGGGGTGGTTTTTGGTGTTTTTGGGGTTTTGGAGCCCCCTGACCCCACTCTTGGCCCCCCCAGGTCGGACTGTGACAGCCCCGGGCCCGAGCTCTGCTCCTTCCCCTCGGCCAACGTCTCCCTGCTGGGGGAGCACCGCGAGAAGGTTCCGGAAACCCCGAATTGGGGGGGGTTGGGGCGGGGGGAGGAGCCGAAAAAACATCCTTAAAAAATGGGGCTGCCCCACACCTGTCCCAGCCATTCCCAGGTGTGTCCCAGGCATGTCTCACCTGTCCCAGGTGTGTCTCAGGTGTGTCCCAGCTGTCCCCAGGTGTCCTCAGGTGTCCCCAGGTGTCCCCAGGTGTATCTCACCTGTCCCAGATGTGCTCCAGCTGTCCCTAGGTGTCCCCAGGTGTCCCCAGGTGTCCCCAGGTGTCCCCGGGTGTATCTCAGGTGTGTCCCAGCTGTCCTCAGGTGTCCCCAAGTGTATCTCAGGTGTGTCCCGGCTGTTCCCAGGTGTTTCTCACCTGTCCCAGGTGTCCCCAGGTGTCCCCAGGTGTGTCCCACCTGTCCCAGGTGTATCTCAGGTGTATCTCAGCTGTCCCCAGGTGTGTCCCAGGTGTGTCCCAGCTGTCTCCAGGTGTCCCAGGTGTGTCCCCAGGTGTCCCCAGGTGTATCTCACCTGTCCCAGGTGTATCTCACCTGCCCCAGGTGTATCCCAGGTGTATCTCAGGTGTGCCCCAGGTGTGTCTCACCTGCCCAGGTGTCTCTCACCTGTCCCAGGTGCTGCTCTACGGGCAGCTGTACCGGATCTCGCTGGAGCTGGAGCTGCCGGAGTCTCCGGTGAACCGGGAGCTGGGGATGTTCATGGTGTCCCTGACCTGCTACGGCCACGGCGGGAGGGAGCTGGCCACGGCCCAGAGAGCGGTGGGGACACGGGGGGACAGACGGACACATGGACATGGGGGACAGAGGGACAGGAGGGGACAGAGGGACATGGGGGGACAGAGGGGACACGGGGACAGAAGGGACATGGGGACACAGCAGGGACACGGGGGGGACATGGCAGGAGGGAGCTGGCCACGGCCCAGAGAGCGGTGGGGACACGGTGGGGACAGACGGACAGGAAGGGACAGAGGGACAGAGGGACACCGGGGGGGACACGGGGACATGGGGGGACACGGGGGGCGGGAGCTGGCCATGGCCCAGAGAGCGGTGGGGACACGGGAGGGACAGAGGGGGGACAATGGGGACACACGGACATGGGGGGGACACGGGGGGCGGGAGGGGACAGAGGGACACATGGCCACGGCGGGCGGGAGCTGGCCATGGCCCAGAGAGCGGTGGGGACAACGGGGGGGACAGACGGACAGGAGGGGACAGAGGGACACACGGACATGGGGGGGGCGGGAGCTGGCCACGGCCCAGAGAGCGGTGGGGACACGGGGGGGACAGACGGACACACGGACATGGCGGGGACGATGGGGACAGCAGGGACACGGGGACACGGGGGGGGACAGAGCAGGGACAATGGGGGGACAACGGGGGGGACACGGGGCAGGTGCTGGGGGGCATTTGGGGGCTGGGATGGGATTTGGGGTGAGTTTGGGTGAGTTTGGGGAGGTTTGGGCTGGGTTTGGGGTATTTTGGGCTCTTTGGGGGTTTTTTTGCACTTTTTGGTCATTTTTTTGGATGTTTTGGGGGGTTTTTTTGGCTGTTTTTTGGGCTGGTTTGGGGGTTGTTTTTGGGCTGTTTTGGGGGCTTTTTGGGGTTTTTTTGGGGGCTGTTTTTGGGGGGTTTTCTGGGCTGGTTTTGGGGCTGTTTTGGGCTGTGTTTGGGGTTTTTTTGGGGTTTTTTTTTGGGGCTGTTTTTGGCGGTGTTTTTGGGCTGTTTTCAGGGGGTTTTTTGGGGCTGTTTTGGGGATTTTTTTAGGCTGTTTTTGGGCTGTTTTGTGGTTTTTTTGACCTTTGGGGTTTTTTGAGGCTGTTTTTGGTCTTTTTTTTGGCGTTTTTTTTAGGCTGTTTTCAGGGGTTTTTAGGCTGTTTTTTGGGCTGTTTTGGGGGGGTTTTAGGCTGTTTTTAGGCTGGTTTTGGGCTGGTTTTTTTGGCTTTTCTTGGACTAGTTTGGGGGGTTTTTGGGCTGGTTTTCGGCTGTTTTGGGCTGTCTTTTCAGCTGTTTTGGGCTGTTTTTTGGGGCTGTTTTGGGCTGTTTTTTGGGGCTGTTTTGGGCTGTTTTGGGGCTGTTTTGGGCTGTTTTTTCAGCTGTTTTGGGCTGTTTTTTGGGGCTGTTTTGGGCTGTTTTTTGGGCTGTTTTGGGCTGTTTTTTCAGCTGTTTTGGGCTGTTTTTTGGGGCTGTTTTGGGCTGTTTTGGGCTGTTTTGGGCTGTTTTTTCAGCTGTTTTGGGCTGTTTTTTGGGGCTGTTTCTGGGCTGGTTTTGGTCTGTTTTGGGGCTGTTTTGGGGCTGTTTTGGGCTGTTTTTGGGGCTGTTTTGGGGCTGTTTTGGGGCTGGTTTGGGCTGGTTTTGGGCCGTTTTTGTTGTTTTTTTCCCTGTTTTTGTGCTGACCCCCTCCCCCGCCCAGGCCATGCTCCATTACCGCTCCCGCCTGCTCCGGGCCCTGCACACCCTGACCTTCGCCGGCCTCTTCCTCAGCGGCTTCGCCGAGCAGAGCCAGACCCTGGAGCTGGAGCTGATGGGGCGCTACCGCGAGGACCCCGTGGGTCTGGGGGTCCCAAAAAGGAATTTGGGGGGTCCGGGGGGGCGTTTGGGGGGTCCCCAGGGGGGGGTTTGGGGGTCCCTGAAAGGGTTTGGAGGCTCCCGGGGGGGGTTGGGGGGGTTTGGGGAGGGTCTGGGGGGTCCCTGAAAGGGTTTGGGGGAGTCCTGGGGGGGGTTGGGGGTCCTGAAAGGGTTTGGGGGTCCCAAAAAGGGATTTGGGGGTTCCCAGGAGGGTTTGAGGAGTCCCAGGGGGGTTTGGGGGGTCCTGGGGGGGTTGGAACAGCCCCAGACCCTGGAGCTGGAGCTGATGGGGCACTACCGGGAGGACCCCGTGGGTCTGGGGGGTCCCAGAAAGGAATTTGGGGGGTCCTGGGGGGCGTTTGGGGGTCCCTGAAAGGGTTTTTTGGGGGGGTCCTGGGGGGGGCTTGGGGGGTCCCAGGGGGGATTTGGGGGTCCCAGGGGGGATTTGGGGGGTCCCGGGGGGGTTGGAACAGCCCCAGAGGGGTCCTGGGAGTCCTGGGGGTTTTTGGGGGTCCCTGAAAGGGATTTGGGGGGTCCCAGGTGGATCAGGGGGGGTCTCAGTGTGGATCAGGGGGGGTCCCAGGTGGATCAGGGGGGGTCTCAGGTGGATCAGGGGGGGTCCCAGGTTGGATCAGGGGGGGTCCCAGGTGGGTCTGGGGGTCTCAGGTGGGTCTGGGGGGGTCTCAGGTGGGTCTGGGGGTCTCAGGTGGGTCTGGGGGTCCCAGGTGTTTTTGGGGTTCCCCAGGGGGGGTTTTGGGGGTCTCAGGTGGTCCCCTGCCCCTCCCCCCAGTACACCGCCCACCGTGGGGCGCTGGTGCAGATCCGCAGCCGGCGGGTGCAGCTCTACGGGGCGCGGCTGCGCGTGCACGCGCACTTCAGCGGCCTCAGGTGAGCACACCTGGGGCACACCTTGGGCACACCTGGGACACACCTGGGGAACACCTGGGACACCTGGGGCACCTGGGGCACACCTGGGGCACACCTGGGGCACACCTGGGACACCTGGGGCACACCTGGGGAACACCTGGGGCACACCTGGGGAACAGCTGGGGCACCTGGGGAACACCTGGGACACACCTGGGGAACACCTGGGACACCTGGGACACCTGGGGCACACCTGGGGCACACCTGGGGCACACCTGGCACACCTGGGGCACACCTGGGGAACACCTGGGACACCTGGGACACCTGGGGCACACCTGGGGCACACCTGGGGCACACCTGGCACACCTGGCACACCTGGGGCACACCTGGGACACCTGGGGAACACCTGGGACACACCTGGGGCACCTGGGGAACACCTGGAACACCTGGGGCACCTGGGGCACACCTGGGGAATGCCTGGGACACCTGTCATTGTCCCTGTCACACCTGTCACACACCTGTGTCACACACCTGGGACACACCTGGCACACCTGGGGAACACCTGGGGACACACCTGGGACACACCTGGGGAACACCTGGGGCACACCTGGGGCACACCTGGGACACCTGGGGCACACCTGGGGCACACCTGGGGCACACCTGGGGCACACCTGGGGAACACCTGGGGAACACCTGGGACACACCTGGGGCACACCTGGGGCACACCTGGGACACACCTGGGGCACACCTGGGGCACACCTGGGACACACCTGGGGCACACCTGGGGCACACCTGGGACACACCTGGGGCACACCTGGGACACACCTGGGGCACCTGGGGCACACCTGGGGAACACCTGGGACACACCTGGGGCACACCTGGGGCACACACCTGGGGCACACCTGGGGCACACCTGGGGCACACACCTGGGGCACACCTGGGGAACACCTGGGGCACACCTGGGGCACACCTGGGGCACACCTGGGGCACCTGGGGAACACCTGGGGAACACCTGGGGCACACCTGGGGCACACCTGGGGTACCTGGGGAACACCTGGGGAACACCTGGGGAACACCTGGGGCACACCTGGGCACACCTGGGGCACCTGGGGAACACCTGGGGAACACCTGGGGCACACCTGGGGCACCTGGGACACACCTGGGGCACACCTGGGACACCTGGGACACACCTGGGGAACACCTGGGGAACACCTGGGGCACCTGAGGCACACATGTCCTGTCACACCTGCGTCCCACCTGTCCCACCTGTCCCACCTGTCACACCTGTCACACCTGTCCCACCTGTCACACCTGTCACACCTGTCCCACCTGTCACACCTGTCACACACCTGTCACACCTGTCACACCTGTCCCACCTGTCACACCTGTATCTCACCTGTCACACCTGTATCTCACCTGTCCCATCTCACCTGTCCCAGGTACCTGCTGTACCACTTCCCGCTGACCTCGGCCGTGCTGGGCGTGGCCGGCAATTGGGCTCTGCTGGCGCTGCTGACCCTGGGGGGGTACCTGCAGTGGGGGAGGGGCGCCCGCCGGCCCCGCCCCGCACAGGTGAGTGTGGGGGGAGGGGGAGGGGCTGGGGGTGCTGGGGGGAGGGGCTGGGGGGTACCTGCAGTGGGGGAGGGGCTGGGAGTGGGGGAGGGGCTGGGGGAGTAGGGGAGGGGCTGGGGGAGGAGGGGCTTGAGGGGAGGGGCTGGGGTGGGGGAGGGGCACCCGCCGGCCCCGCCTCGCCCAGGTGATCGCCGGGAAGTGGGGGAGGGGCTGGGGGTGTGGGGGAGGGGCCGACACCTGAAGGGGATCCGCTCACCTCAGCCCCTCCCCCACCCCCCCCCCCACAGGAGCAGCGCGGCCGGGGAGGAGCCCCCGGGGAGGGGGAGGGGACAGGTGAGAGGGGCTGGGGGTGGGGGGAGGGGAGGGTTTGGGGGGAAATTGGATTTTTTGAGGAATTTTGGGGAAATTTGGGGATTTCTGACGGAATTTTTGGGGATTTTTGGGAGGATTTTGGGAGATTTTGGGAGATTTTGGGGAGATTTGGGGCAAATGTGGGGGGAGGGGTTCGGGGGAGATTTTGGGGAGAATTTTGAGGTTTTTGGAGGAGATTTTGGGGGGGGGAATTTTCGGATTTTTGGGGGGATTTGGAAGAGATTTGGGGTGGGGGTTCGGGTGGAATTTTGGTGGGAGGGGTTCCAGGTGATTCCTCCCCTCCCCTCCCCCCAACCCCCCCAGATCTTTCAGCCGCCCCCAAAATTTCGGAGGAGCCCGAAACCGTGGGAACCTCGGAGCCCGGCCAAGGTGGGGGAGGGGCAGCGCCCCCCAAAAAACCCCAAAATCCTCTGGGGGAGGGGGTGGGGGAGGGGCAGCGCCCCCCAATCCTGTCCGGGGGGGGGGGGAGGGGGTGGGGGAGGGGCCCAAATTTGGGTCTGGGGGTTCTGACTGCCCCTCCCCCACCCCCTCAGAGCCCCCCCTGCTCAGCGCCGCCAACGCCCCCCCCAAGGAGGGGGAGGGGCAGGAGGAAGAGGGGGAGGGGCAAGAGGAAGAGGGGGAGGGGCAAGAGGAGAAGGCCCCGCCCCCGGACTGCCCCTCCCCCCGCCAGCGCCACCTCTGCTCCAGCTCCTGAGCCCCTCCCCCACTCCCCCCCCTCCAAAATCGCGATAATCGCAATAAAGGCTTCGGCCCCTCCCCCACCCCACCCGGAAATGAGTTTGGATTTAATTGGGGAGGGGAGGGGAACGGGACCCCCCCCAGATTTTGGATTTTCGGGGGTTTTTTTGGATTTTTGGGATTTTTTGGGATTCTCGGGGTTTTTTGGGGATTTTCGGGGGTTTTTTGGGGATTTTTGGAGTTTTTTGGAAAATTTTTTGGGATTTTTGGGGGTTTTTTTGGATTTTCGGGGATTTTTTGGATTTTCGGGGGTTTTTTTGAGGATTTTCGGTTTTTTTTTTATTTTCGGGGGTTTTTTGGGGATTTTCGGGATTTTTTGGGGATTTTTGGGGGGTTCTTTTGGGTATTTTCGGGGTGGTTTTTTTGCATTTTCGGGGGTTTTCTGCATTTTCGGGGGTTTTCTGCATTTTCGGGGGTTTTCTGCATTTTCGGGGTTTTTTTTTGGATTTTCGGGGTGGGGTTTTTTTGGATTTTCGAAGTTTTTTTGTGGATTTTCGGGTTTTTTTGTGGATTTCGGGGTTTTTTGGGGATTTTCTGTTTTTTTCCGTTGATTTTTGGGGTCGCTTAAGGGCGATTTCGCGCTCGAACGCGCTTGCGCCGCCTTCTGTCCCTTCCCGGCCGCCGTCCCCACGTGACCCGCCCTCCCCGCCCCACCTGAGGCGACGCTGGGCGCCGCCATGATGGCGGCGGGCGGCGGGGCCGAGCCCGGCCGGGCCTTGGAGGCGCTGCTGGAGATGGGATTCGGTGCCCGGCGCGCGTGAGGGCGGCGGGGACACCGGGGGGACACCGGGGGAACACCGGGGGGACACCGGGGGGCACCGGGGAACACCGAGGGGGCGGTTCTGGGCTCCCCCGGAGTAACGGGAGAGGCTCAGGGTGGAGAGCGCGGGTGCCGCCATGAGGGACCGGCAGCACCGGGGGCTGCCCGGTAACGGGAGAGCTCCGGGAATGGGTTCGGGGGAGGTTCGGGGTTTCTCGTGATCCCTCCCCGGTCCCGCAGGGCGAAGGCGCTGGCGCTGACCGGGAACCGCGGGGTGGAACCGGCAATGGACTGGTGAGGGCGGGGAGCCAAAAGAAAACAAACCCGGGACCCCCAAAAACCCACCCGGGACCCCCCCCAAAACAACCCCGGGACCCCCCAAATCCTCACCCAGGATCCCCCAAAAACCCCTGGGACCCCCCAAAACCCCCTTGAGACCCCAAAAACCCTCCTGGGACCCCCCCCAAAAGACCCAAATTCCTCCCTGGAACCCCCAACCCCCCCCCCAGGACCCCCCAAAACTCCCTCGAGACCCCCCCGGGACCCCAAAAACCCTCCCGGGACCTCCAAAACTCCCTCGAGACCCCTCAAACCCCCCCTGGACCCCCCAAATCCCCCCCGGGACCCCCCAGACCCCCCCCGGGACCCCCAAAACTCTCCTGGGACACCCAAAACCCCCTTGAGACCCCCCCCCCAAAAAAACCCTGGGACACCCAACCCCCCCCAGGACCCCCCAAAACCCCCTCGAGACCCCAAAACCCCCCCTCGGGACCCCCCAAAAACTCCCCAGGACACGCCCAAACCCCCTGGGACCCCCAAAACCCCCTCGAGACCCCCCAAAACCCCCCCGCCCCCCCCCCAGGCTGGTGGCCCACGAGGACGACCCCGACTCGGAGCCGGAGCCGGAGCTGCCCCCGGGGCTGGGGGCTCTGCTGGGGGGGCCCCGGCAGCCGCCCCCCGAGGAGGACGAGACCCAAAAGTGAATTTGGGGGAAAATTGGGGGGTTTGGGGGGAAATTTGGGGTTTGGGGGAAAAAATTTGGGGGGTTGGGGGGGAAATTTGGGGATTCAAGGAGGAATTTTGGGGATTCAAGGGGGAATTTTGGGGGTTTATGGAAGGTTTGGGGGGCTCAAAGTGGGAATTTGGGGGAGTAAGAGGAGAATTTGGGGGCTCAAGGGAGGAATTTTGGAGTTCAGGGTGGAATTTTGGGGTTGAAAAGAGGAATTTGGGGGAGAATTTTTGTGTTTCGGGACAGGGGGGGAGTTCCCAATGTTTTGGGTTTCAGGGGAGGTTTGGGGGCTCGGGGGGGATTTTGGGGGCTGCTGACCCCCGGGATTTTGGGGGGCTCGGTGTTTTTGGGGGTTCAGAGGTGATTTTTGGGGGTTCAGGGGGATTTTTGGGGGCTCCGAGGTGATTTTTGGGGTCCCCAGGGTGCTGTCAGAGGCCGGGCAGGAGCGGGAGCGGCGCCGCCCGGGGGCGGAGCTCGGTGACCCCCGGGATGTTGAGGGTTCAGGGGGATTTTTGGGGGTTCGGAGGTGATTTTGGGGGGTTCATGGGGATTTTTAGGGGCTCCAAGGTGATTTTTGGGGGCTCCGAGGTGATTTTTGGGGGCTCCGAGGTGATTTTTGGGGGTTCCGAGGTGATTTTTGGGGTCCCCACGGCGCTGTCAGAGGCCGGGCAGGAGCGGGAGCAGCGCCGCCGGGGGCAGGAGCTCGGTGACCCCCGGGATGTTGAGGGTTCAGGGTGATTTTTGGGGGTTCAGGGGGATTTTTGGGGGTTCCGAGGTGATTTTTGGGGTCCCCAGGGCGCTGTCGGAGGCCGGGCAGGAGCGGGAGCGGCGCCGCCGGGGGCAGGAGCTGGCCAAGCTCCGCGAATGGCGCCGGGACGAGGAGCGGCGCCGGGCGGCCGAGGAGCGGCGGCGGGACCGGGCCGAGGAGCGAGCGGCTCGGTCAGGAGACCCAGCCCGGGGAAAAAAAAAAAAAAAAAAAAAAATCTTCTCAAAAAACCCCAAAATCCCAAAATTTTCCCCTCAGGAATTTCCGCCCCCGCCCCGCAATAAACGCCGGGAGGAGCGGCCCGGCGCTCAGTCCTCCCATCCGCCAGGGGGCGCTATAATGGCGGGAAGCGCCCTCAGAAAAAAAAGGCGGGAAGGAGATTTGAGGGAGCCGCAAAAACCCCAAAAAAACCCCCAAAAAAACCCTCAGGACCCCCTCGAATTCCACGGACCCTCCTAAAATCCCCTCCCCAAGCCCCCAAACCCTAAAATTTCCCAGATTCCCGCCTTCCCCCGCGGGTTTTTGGGATCCCTGAACTTTCGGGGGAACCCCTGAAAATGTCGGGATTTCCGCCCTCCCCCCTTCCCACAGGCAGAGAGTGAGGGAGAAAATCGA
Organism: Phylloscopus whistleri; assembly: GCA_017589585.1. NCBI lineage: Eukaryota > Metazoa > Chordata > Aves > Passeriformes > Phylloscopidae > Phylloscopus > Phylloscopus whistleri. Next base: position 11,352 of record JADMLD010000397.1, read on the forward strand.
GCGGGACAAGGCGGAGCGAGCGCAGAGGGTGAGCGGGGGCTGAGGGGGGATCCTGAGGGCTTTGGGGAGGATCCTGAGGGATTTGGGGGAGATCTGAAAGGATTTGGGGGGGATCCTGAGGGATTTGGGGGTTCTCAAAGAACTTGAGGGGGATCCTGAGGGATTTGGGGAGGATCCTGAGGGATTTGGGGGAGATCTCAAAGATTTTGGGGGGATCCCGAGGGATTTGAGGGAGATCTCAAAGAATTTGGGGGAGATACGAAATGATTTGGGGGAGATCTCAAAGAATTTGGGGGGGATCCTGAGGTATTCGGGGGAGATCTCAAAGAATTTGGGGGAGATCCTGAGGGATTTGGGGGGCATCGTGAGGGATTTGGGGGAGATCTGAAAGGATTTGGGGGAGATCTCAAAGAATTTGGGGGAATCCCAAAGGATTTGGGGGGGATTCCGAGGGATTTGGGCGATTGCAGAGGATTTGAGGCGATCCCGAGGAACTTGGGGAGGATTCCAAAGGATTTAGCGTACCCTGAGAAATTCAGGGGAATCCCAGAGGATTTGGGGGGAATCCTGAGGGATTTTGGGGGGCTCCCCGGGATTTTGGGGCCATCCCCAGGGATTTTGGGGCTCCCGGGGGCTCCCTCAGCTCCTCCCTCTCCCCTCCCCAGTTCGCCCCGGTGGCCCCGACCCCGCCGCCCCCTCAGGAGCCGCCGGCGCCGCGGGAGTACGAGGAGTGCCGGATCCAGGTGGGACCGGGGGGGTTTGGGGGGTCCCGGGTGGGGTTTTGGGGGGATCCTGGGGGGGAATTTTGGGGGGAATTTTGGGGGGATCCCGGGGGGGGGGTTTGGGGGGGATCCCAGGGGGTTTGGGGGGGAATTTTGGGGGGAATCTCGGGGGTTTTGGGAGGATCCCGGGGGGGAATTTTGAGGGGATCCCGGGGTGGGGGTTGGGGTCTCGAGGGGTTTGTGGGTGTCCCAGGAGAATTTTGGGGGTCCCGGGGAATCCCGGGGGGGTTTGGGGGGAACTCGGGGTGGGTTTGGGAGGAGTTTTGGGGTCTCCCTGACCCCCCTGACCCCTCTCCAGGTGCGGCTCCCGGACGGGCGGGCGCTCACCCAGAGTTTCCGGGCTCGGGAGCCGCTGGCGGCCGTGCGGCTTTTCGTGGAGCTGCACCGGGACCAAACCGGGGGCACCACCGGGGGCACCGGGAGCCCCCCCGAGCCCTTCAGCCTCCGCACGGCCTTTCCACGGCGCCTCTTCACCGAGGAGGACATGGAGAAACCCCTGCAGGAGCTGGGTGGGCAGCCTGGGGGGGGTTGGGGGGGCTCTGAGGGGGTTTGGGGGGTCCCTGAGGGGGCTGAGAGAGCTCTGAGGGGGATTAGGGGGTCTCTAAAGGGGTTTAGGGGGGATTTGGGGGGGTCTCTGAAGGGGTTTAGGGGGTCTCGAAGGGGATTGGGGGGGATTTGAGGGGGTCCTTAGGGGGTTAGGGGGTCTCTGAAGGGGTTTGGGGGTACCTGGGGGGCTTAAGGGGTCTCTAAAGGGGTTTGGGGGGTCCCTGAGAGGGTTTAGGGGGTCTCTAAAGGGGTTTGGGGGGTACCTGGGGGGCTTAAGGGGTCTCTAAAGAGGTTTGGGGGGTCCCTGAGGGGGTTTAGGGGGTCTCTAAAGGGGTTTGGGGGGTCCCTGAGGGGTTTAGGGGAGATTTAGGGGGGCTCTGAGGGGGTTGGGGGCGGTTTGGGGGGGGATTTGGGGAGTCCATGAGGAGGTTGGGGGGTTCTCAGGTGGTCTGGGTGGGTTTGGGGGGGGTCCCTGAGGGCATTTGAGCTCCCCAAAAAAGATTTGGAGGTCCCAGGGAGAGCTGAGGGGTTCCAGGCGGGGTCTGGGGGTCCCCTTGAAGGGTTTTGGGGGTCCCCGATGGGATTTGGGGGGTCCCTGAGGGATTTGGGGGGTCCCCGATGGGATTTGGGGGGTCCCCGATGGGATTTGGGGGGTCCAGGAAGGATCCTGGGCAGGTGTTGATATCTGAGCAATTCCCAGACAATCTGGGGGCGTTCCTGAGCAGTTCTGAGGCGATTTGGGACCTCCAGATGACAAAATTTGGGGCGAATTTGGTGATTTTGGGGTGAATTTGCTGATTTTTGGGGCGCTCTGACCTTCCCCTCTTCCCCTCCCAGGCCTGGTTCCCTCCGCCGTCGTCATCGTGGCCAAAAAAGAAGGGAGCTGAGCCCCAAAACCCCAAATAAACCCCCCAAAAAAACCCCCAAAAAAAAGAGCCGGATGAGCTTTTATCCCGCCTCAGATTTCTGAGGGAGATTCCCGCGCTTTTTCCCCCCTCAGATTCCTGAGGAGATTCCCGCGCTTTTTCCCCCCTCAGATTTCTGAGGCGATTCCCGCGCTTTTTCCCCCCTCAGATTCCTGAGGCGATTCCCGCCAATTTCTGAGGGAGATTCCCGCGCTTTTCCTTGCGGTTCCTCCCCCTCAGGGCTCCCGGCGGCGCTGCCGTCCCACGGGATCGGCGAGGATGACGATGCCCCAGGCCGCCAAACCTGCGGGAAAACCGAGGATCCCGGGGACGTTTTAAAAAAGATTTGCAGAATTTTTCACGTTTTTTCCACCCTTTTTTCCCCTCCCTCCCGGTTATTCCCGCCCGTCCCTCACCGGCGGCGAAGCAGATCTGAGCGACGGCGCCCATGGAAGGGGTGATCCCCCTTTTCATGGCGTTCCGCGGGCCCTGGTACACCCAGACGGCGGCCATCAGCAGCCCCGCGCCGCTCAGCAAGCGGCAGCTCCAGCAGCCGCCGAAAAGCGGCCGCGGCGAGGCGGAACCGGGCCCCGGTGAGGCCGAACCGGGTCCGGTCTCCGCGCCCCGCGCCGACATGGCGGACCGGCCAATGCCGCCGGAAGTGTCGCTATTTAGAAAGGTCCGGGCGCGCGCGCGATAAAGAGTTCCGGGGTGCAACCGCGCGCAGCGCTGATGGTTCCGCGGGGGGAAGGGCCGGTCACCGGTGGGGGGGGGTCTCCCGGTGCTGACGTCATTTCCGCCACGGCACCTGCCGCTGCGCCACGTTCTCGTCGGTCTCGGCCGCCTCGCGCAGCGCCGCCATGATCAGCTCGTTGTGGCGCCGCCGCTGCGTCGAACTCCCGGCGTCCGCCCCGGGTTGCCCCTGCAGAACCGGGAAAAACCGGAGCGGTCACCGCCCGGTTCTGCTCCCCCGAGCCGTCCCCGCCGCCCCGTTCCCCCCCGTACCTTCAGCGTCTGCTGCCGGTCCTGCTCGCCGCCCGCCATCGCCACCCACAGCAGCAGCCCCAGCGCCACCGGGACGGCGCCGCGGAGCAGCGCCAGCGGCCACCGGGGATCCAGCGCCATCGCCCGCGCTGGCCACGCCCCTTCCGGGGCCGCTCTGGCACGCGGGGACCATAGAGACGGCGGCTGGAGGACCGGAAATCCCCCCCGCCCGGTGGAAACCATAGAGATGGCGGCTGGAGGACCGGAAATCCCCCCCGCCCGACGGAAACCATAGAGAGCGTGGCTGGAAAGACCGGAAATCCCTCCCGGCCGGCGGAGATCATAGAGATGGCGGCTGGAGGACTGGGAGACCCCCGACTCCCAGCCGGATCCCCCCGACCGCCGGGAAAGGGACGCGAGATCCCCGCCCTCACCCCGGGACGAGCCGCTACCGAAAGAAGACGCGAGATCAAAGCGTTTCAGAGCCGTTTATTAATGATTTAAAGCTCAAAATGCGGTGTCGGCGTGGTCCCGCGCCGTTCCCCGTCCTCCAGCGGTGCCTGCAGAGGAGAAAATCGGCGGTGAAGCGGCAGCTCCGATCGCTCCGGAGCTCCCGGGCCGCGCCGGGTCCCTTCTCCGTGTCCCGGCGTGTGAGGGTGGGACCGGCGGACCGCGACCGCCGGCACCGAAGACTTCGCGCCGGTCGCTGCTTTCCCTCCGCACATCACGGAGCCCGGCACGGCGCCGCCGGGGCCCGCCAAGAACGGGAGGATTCCCCCCCGGTGCTTCCCGCCCGGTTTTATCCCCAAATCCCCCGAAAATCCCAGACCCCGCACCGCCGCTCACCCAGCGCAGAAAGAGCGGCCGCGCGCCCGCGGGCGGCTTTTATAGCGCGGGTGTGGGCGGAGTCTCGGAGAATCCGACCAATCATAGGCGCCGGCGCGTGCCCGCCAACCAATGAGAGCTCGCTAAAGGGGAACGAGGCGTGGCCCTCAGTGATGTAGTCCGGGGGCGGGGCTCTGCCGGTGGCAGCCAATCAGGATCCGCCCCGCGCGCCCGCCGGGCCAATGATCTCGGCGAAGGAGCGGGTGGGCGGGGCTTGGAGAACCGGAAGTGGCGGCGGGGCGCTCACGTTTGAGGGGCGCGATGGGGATCGGGGGCAAAATCAACCGGCCCCGAACGGTGAGCGGGGGGGGCCCCGAACGGTGACCGGGGGAGGGACCGGGGGGGCTCGGAGGGACCCGGCGGGAGGGAGAGCCCCGGGGCAGAGCGAGTCCCCGGTAACCGGTACCGGGAGGGGTCTGAGGGGTTTGGAGCGGGAGCTCCGGTAACACCGAGACCCCCCCGGTGAGCCCGTTCTTCCCCGCAGGAGCTCCGTAAGAAGCTCTTCAAGCGGCGGCGGGAGCTGGCGCGGGGGCGGCGGCAGAAGCGGCGGTGAGCGGCCCACCCCGGTGTCCCCTCGGTGTCCCCGGGGGTCCCCTCGGTGTCCGCCGTGACTGAGGCGGCTCCCGGGGCTCTCCGGTGCAGGTCGGTGTCGGTCCCGGCGGCTCCGGTGTGGGGGAAGCGGCGGCGGAAGGAGCTGAAACGGCTGCGGGGGGCGGCCAAGAGGGGTGAGCGCGGGGTGAGGGGACACCGGGGGGACACCGGGGGTGGCGGCACCGGAGCTCTGACCCCTCCCGGGTGTCCCCCCAGCGCTGCAGGCGGCGGTGACCGAGGCGAAGAAACCGGAGAAGGAGACGGCGACCGGCGGCGACGTGGAGATGGCAGAGGTGGCACCGGAGTGACCGCGGTGCCACCGGTTCGTCCTGCCCGGGGCTTCACCGGTGTCCCCAGAACGTCACCGGTGCCCCGGGGCCGTTCCCGGTGTCCGCGCCGGGGCCACCGGCGCCCTCACCCCGGTGTCCCCAGTGTCCCCACCGTGTCCCCGGTAATAAACTCGCTCTCCTCTGTCCCCGTGTCTGTCCCGTGTCTGTCCCGGGCCGGTGTGGGGGAGGGGACACCACCGGGGGGGCGGGGGACGCTTTTCGCGGTAACACCCACCGGGGGGGGTGGGTGGGGAGGGAGGGGCGGAACCATCGCGCGCGGCCGCAGGGGCGGGGGAAAGTTCCGGGGCCGGGCGCTCTCCGCGCAGGCGCAGTCGCTGCCGTTGCCGCCGCCGCCGCCGCCATGTCGGCTCTGTGCGACCCCCCCGGTGCCGCCAGCCCGCCCCGGCCGCCCCTCAGGTACCGGGGGAGCCCCGCCGGGAACGGGGGTGGGGGAAGAGACCTCCGAGGTGGGGAGAGGCGACGCTCGGAGCTGGGCCCGGTGCGGGACCCTCCCGGTGCCGCCGCTTCCCCTCAGCGCCCCCGGGACTCTCCCGGGACCCCGGGCCGGCCCATCAGCCCCGGAGCGCGGGGGGCTCAGGGCGGTTCTGGGTGCCCCCCCACCCATTTTAACCCTTGGGGGCCCCAACTCCCCCCCCGCCATCAGCCCGGAGGTGCCGCCGGCCCCCAATTTCAGCCGTTTTAACCCTTTCAAACCCGGGGTTAACCCTTTTTAACCCGGGTTTAACCCCTTTTAACCCTTTCAAACCCAGGTTTAACCCCCTTTAACCCTTTCAAACCCAGGTTTAACCCTTTCAAACCTTTCAAACCCGGATTTAACCTTTTTTAACCCTTTCAAACCCGGGTTTAACCCCTTTTAACCCTTTCAGACCCGGGTTTAGCCCTTTCAAACCTGGGTTTAACCCCTTTTAACCCTTTCAAATCCTGATTTAACCTTTTCAAACCCGGGTTTAACCACTTTTAACCCTTTCAAACGGGGGCTTAACCCTTTCTAACCCCCCTTTTAACCCTTTCAAACCCGGTTTTAACCCCTCTTAACTCTTTCAAACCCGCTTTTAACCCTTTTCAACCCTTTTTAACCCCCTTTTAATCCTTTCAAACCCGGGTTTAACCTTTTCTAAGCCCTTTTAACCCTTTCAAACCCGCTTTTAACCCTTTTTAACCCCCTTTTAACCTTTTTAAACCCGGGTTTAACCCCTTTTAACCCTTTCAAACCGGCATTTAACCCTTTCTGACCCCCTTTAACCTTTTCTAATCCGGGTTTGACCCCTTTTAACCCTTTCAAACCCGCTTTTAACCCCTTTTAACCCTTCCCAACCCGGGCTTAACCCTTTTTAACCCTTTCAAACCCGTTTCCAACCCCTTCAAACCCAGTTTAACCCTTTCAAACCCACTTTTAACCCTTTCAAACCCGGTTTTAACCCCTCTTAACTCTTTCAAACCCGCTTTTAACCCTTTTCAACCCTTTCTAACCCCCTTTTAATCCTTTCAAACCCGGGTTTAACCTTTTCTAAGCCCTTTTAACCCTTTCGAACCCGGTTTTAACCCCTCTTAACCCTTTCAAGCCCGGTTTTAACCCCTTTGAACCCTTTCAAGCCCGGTTTTAACCCCTTTGAACCCTTTCAAGCCCGGTTTTAACCCTCTTTAACTCTTTCAAATCCAGGTTTAACCCTTTCAAACCCGGGTTTAACCCCTTTTAACCCTTTCAAACCCGGGTTTAACCCCTCTTAACCCTTTCAAATCCAGGTTTAACCCTTTCAAACCCGCTTTTAACCTTTTCAAACCCGGGTTTAACCCCTCTTAACTCTTTCAAACCCCCTTTTAACCCTTCCCAACCCGGATTTGACCCTTCCCAACCCGTTTCCTCCTTTTCCCCCCCCCCCAGCGCCCAGGAGCTCTCCCAAGAAGTCAAAGCTTTCCTCAGCGGCCTGGACCCGGTGCAGGGCACCCCTCTGTCCCCGCCCGCCCACGCCCGCTGCGCCCTGCGCCTCCTGCGCTGCCTCCCGCCCGCCCGCCACGCCGCCCTGCAGCACCTGCGGGGCCTCTTCGACGAGCAGGTCTGCTCCCACCTCCTGCAACGCGAATCCTCCGCCTCCTCCGCCTCCCCTCCCAAGCCCTGCGCCGGCGCCGAGGTGCTGCAGGAGACGCGGCGAGCGCTGGCCGAGCTGGTGGCCGCCAACCCCCGGGCGTGGGCGCCCGGCGTGGCCGCCTGGGCCAGCGAGCTGATGGGGCAGCTGAGCAGCAAATACGCCGGCAGGCCCGGCGTGCCTCCCGCCGCCAGCCTCAACGAGCTGCTGCAGCTCTGGATGCAGTGCCCGGCAACGCGGGCGCTGCTGGACATCTACAGCCAGTGCCTGGCCGCCATGGCCGGCAGCTGCCCGGACGCCTGCGTGGACGCGCTGCTGGACACGTCGGTGCAGCACTCGCCGCATTTCGACTGGGTGGTGGCGCACGTGGGCTCCTCCTTCCCCGGCACCATCATCAGCCGGGTGCTGTCGTGCGGCCTGAAGGATTTCTGCGCCCACGGCGGCGCCGAGGCGACGGCGGGAGGGGGAACCGGCGGCGGCGCCGACAAGCGGGCGCCCAAGATCGCCTCGGTGGTCGGCATCCTGGGCCACCTGGCCTCGCGGCACGCCGGCAGCATCAAGCAGGAGCTGCTGCGGATGTTCCACGAGAGCCTGGGCTCGCCCCGCGAGCACCACAAGGCCACGGTGCCCTTCCTGCTGCAGCTGGCGCTGCTGTCGCCGCCGCTGCTGGCCGCCGTCTCCGCCGAGCTGGTGGACTCGCTGAAGCCGCCGGTGCTCAACCAGCTGCACCAGCACTTCTCGGCGCTGCCGCGGGAGGAGCTGGACGGCCTGGTGGGGCTGGTGGTGCACCTGCTGTGCCACGCCTCGGCCGGGGCGCTGCGGACGCTGCGCTTCCTGCTGGCCACCGCCGCCCCCGCCTCCGTCATCGCCGCGCCGGGGCCGGCGCTGCACGACGGCGTCCGGCAGGCCTGCGAGCGCCTGCTGCAGCTGCTGCTGCTGCACCTGCAGAAGCTGGTGCACGGCCGGCCGTCCCCGAGCCTGGCCGACTGCCCGGCGCGCCCGGTGCCGTTCCTGGAGGCGCTGCGGCCCCACGTGCGGGAGCTGTGCCTGGAGGCGCTGCGGCTGGAGCGGAAGCGCCGGCTGTGGCTGCAGCAGCTGCTGGCGCTGCTGGCCGCCCACTCGGCGCCGCACGGCGCGGCCGAGGCGCTCTTCTGGCTGCTGGCGCTGGCCGGCGGGCCCGAGGAGCTGGCGCTGGCGCCGCAGCTGCGGGCGGCGCTGCGGGCGGTGCTGCCCGACCCGCTGCCGGCCGCCGTGGCCGCCGCCGTGGCGCAGGTGCACGCCGGCCGCCTGGCCGAGCCGCAGCTGGCGCAGCTGCTGCGCAACCTGGCGCTGCTGCTGCAGCCCCGCGAGGGCGAGGCCGACGCGACCGAGGCCGCGTCGCTGGGCGCCGCGCTGGCGCCGCACCTCCCCGACCTGGCGCGGCTGCTGCTGCACCCTCACGCCGAGGTGGCCGAGGCGGCCTGCCGGCTGCTGGCCGCCTGCCCGCTGCCCCGGGCGCTGCCGCCGGCTCACCTGCTGCCCTGCGTCCGCGCCGCCGTGCGCCGCTTCTTCGCCGGGCTGCGGCAGGGCCGGGCGGCGCCGGCGGCGGCGGCGGCGCCGGGGGCGAGGTTGCTGGCGCGGCTCAGCGCCCTCAGCCCGGCGGCGGCCAAGGCGGTGCTGGCGCAGCTGGTGGAGGGCGCGCTGGGCGGCCGCAACGCCGAGCTCTTCGGCGGAGAGCCGGAGCCGCTGGGGCGCGGCGAAGCGGCGGCGGCGGCGGCGCCGCCGGCGTCCTCGTCGCTGCTGGACACCAACCGCCGCTTCACCGCCGGCCTCAACACCACCGGCGGCGTCTGGTCGGTGTTCCACGCCGGCGTCATCGGCGGCGGCACCAAAGCGGCCTCGGGCGCCGGCGCCGAGCGCCGCGGCGCCGAGGAGCTGAGCCGCAACACCCAGACCTTCCTCACCCTGCTGCTGCGCTGCTGCCGCGCCGGCGGCGGCGGCGGCGCCTCCTCCGCCGTCAGCGCCGAGGCCGCCAAAGCCGTGGCGGCCGCGCTGGTGGAGTCCGTCTGCCCCGAGGCCGCCGGCGCCGAGCTGGCCTGGCCGCCGGAGGAGCTGGCCAAGGCCACGGTGGAGCGGGACCTGCGCATCCTCCGGCGCTTCCGCCAGCAGCCGCTGCTCTTCCCCCTCCTGCGCCTGGTGGCCGGCGGGCCCCCCGCCCTCTGCTACTGCTCGGTGCTGCTGCGGGGGCTGCTGGCCGGCCTGGTGGCTCACTGGGACGCCTGCCGGGCCGGCAGCACCTTGGAGTCGCCGTGGCACCTGCGGGCGTCCTGCGCCCTGGTGGCGTTGCTGGCCGAGGGCTCGCTGCTGCCGCCGGTGCTGGGGAACATGCACGAGCTGTTCCCCGAGCTGGCGCCCTTCGAGGTGCACCTGCTGCTGCTCAGCGTCTGGGGCTACCTGCGCGAGAACAGCCCGCTGCCGCAGAGGTTCACCTTCCAGCCCCAGCTGGGCGTCTTCCGCCGCGATTTCGGCCGGGACGGCGAGGTGGGCAAGCACCTGGCGGTGCTGCACAGCGTGCTGCACAGGAATATTCACCGCCTGGGGTTGTTGGCGGGGAGGTTTTATCCTTGAGGGGGTTTTTTTGGGGGTTTTTTGGGGTTTTTTCGGGTTTTTCGGGTTTTTGGGGGGTTTTTTTCAGGTTTTTTTGAGGTTTTTTTGGGGGTTTTTTTGGGGGTTTTTGGGGGTTTTTTTCAGGTTTTTTTGAGGTTTTTTTGGGGATTTTTTTTGGATTTTTTGGGGGTTTTTTTCAGGTTTTTTTGGGGGTTTTTTGGGGTTTTTTTGGGGGTTTTTGGGGATTTTTTTGGGGGTTTTTCGGGTTTTTTTTGGGGTCAGGGGGCGTTCGGATTTGTAATAAAAGAGAGAAAAAAGGAGGAGATGGTGCTGAGTGTGGGGGTGGCCCTGGGAGGGGTTCTGGGGGGGTTTTGGGGTCACCCAGGTCAGCAAGGTGGGGTCTGAGGGGGTCCTGGGGGGGGTTCTGGGGGGGGTTTTGGGGTCACCCAGGGCAACAAATTGGGGTCTGGGGGGGTTCTGGGGAGATCCTGAGGGGGTCCTGGGGGGGTTCTGGGGAGGTCTGGGGGTCCTGGGTGGGTTTGGGGAGTTTGGGAAGGGCCGGGAGTGTCCTGGGGGTGGTGCTGGGAGGGGTTCGAAGGGGGTTTGGGGGGTCCCGGGGGTGTTTTGGGGGGGTCTCGGGAGGGGCTGGGGGTGTCCAGAGCGTCCTTGGGGGGGTGACCGGATGGTTTGGGATTCCCGGGGAGGGGTCTGGGGGAGTCCCGTGGGTATTTGGGGGGTCCCGGGGCTGTTCGGGGGGTCCCGGGGCTGTTTGGGGGTCCCGGGGCTGTTTGGGGGTCCCCAGCGAACTCCTGCTGGCCGCGCTGTCAATCACCCTCGCGTCCCCGCCCATCTCTCCCCGCCGACCAATCACCGCGCCCCCGCCGTGCCTTAGCCCCGCCCCTTCCCCGCGCAGCGCCGTGTGTTCGGTGGGCGGGGCTTCGCCTGTGCGGCGGCCAATCAGCGCCGCGCTGGTTGGCGGGAGAACGTCACTTCCGGCGGCGGCGGGGGCGGCGGCGCGAGGATGTTTTACCACGTGAGCGGCACCGGGAGGGGTCACGTGTGGCACCGGAGGGTCACGTGTCAGACCGGGGGTCCCCTCAGGGGGTCCCGGGGGTGTCCGCGCCTCTGGGGCCGCTCCCGGTGAGGTCCCGGTGGGGTCCCGGTGCCTCCCGGTGCCTCCCGGTGCCTCCCGGTGACTCCCGGTGCCCCCCTCAGATCTCCCTGGAGCACGAGATCCTCCTGCACCCGCGCTACTTCGGGCCCAACCTGCTCAACACCGTGAAACAGAAACTCTTCACCGAGGTGGAGGGGACCTGCACCGGGAAGTGAGCGGGGGGGGCGGGGGGGGGAACCGGGGGGGGCGGGAGCGGAACGGGCGGGAAATCCCGAAAAAAAAATACCCAAAACCACCCAAAAATACCCAAAAATACCCAAAACCGGCCCCGGGAACCCTCCTGAGACACCCCTGGCTGCCCCAGACCCATCCCAGACCCCCAGGACCCCCCAAAACCCCCCCAGGAACCCCCCAGGAACCCCCAAATTCCCCCCAGACCCCCCAGGACCCCCCAGAACCTCTTGAGACCCCCCCAGACCCATCCCAGGTGCCCCAAATCCATTCCAGACCCCCCAAAACCGATTCCAGATCCACCCAGGACCCCCCCAGAACCCCCCCAGGACCCCCAGCCCCCACCTTGCTGACCTGGGTGACCCCAGGACCCCCCTGGGACCCCCAGAACCATCACTTCGTCCACCTGAGTGACCCCAGGACCCCCCCAGAACCCCCCGAGGAACCCCCCAGGACACCCCAGACCTCCCCACACCCACCCCAGGACCCCCAAATCCACCCCAGGACCCCCCAAACCCTCCTCAGACCCTCCCAACCCACCCAGAACCCCACCAGGACCCCCCCAAGACCCCCCAGGACCCCTCAGACCCATCCCAGACCATCCCAGGCCCACCCCAGCCCCTCCTCAGACCCTCCGGACCCCCCTAGGACCCCACAAAACCCCCCCAGACCCACCCCAGGACCCCCCCAGGACCCCCCAAATCCCCCCCAGAACCCTCCAAACCCTCCTCAGACCCTCTGGACCCCCCCACCCAAGCCCACCCCAGCCCCTCCTCAGACCCACCCAGGACCCCCAAAACTCCCCAGGACCCCCCAAATCCCCCCAGGACCCCCCAAACCCTCCTCAGACCCTCCAGACCCCCCCAAGCCCACCCAGGACCCCCCAAATCCCCCCCACGACCCCTCAGACCCATCCCAGACCCACCCCAGGCCCACCCCAGCCCCTCCTCAGACCCACCCAGCACCCCCAAAACTCCCCAGGACCCCCCAAGACCCCACCTTGTTCACCTGGGTGACCCCAGAACCCCCCCGGGACCCCCCCGGGACCCCCCCAGGACCCCCCAGGACCTCCCCAGGCCCACCCCAGCCCCTCCTCAGACCCTCCAGAGCCCCCCAGGACCCCCCAAACCCCCCGTGCCCCCCAGGTACGGCTTCGTCATCGCCGTCACCACCATCGACAACATCGGCGCCGGGGTGATCCAGCCGGGCCGGGGCTTCGTGCTCTACCCCGTGCGCTACAAGGCCATCGTCTTCCGGCCCTTCAAGGGGGAGGTGGTGGACGCCGTGGTCACCCAGGTCAACAAGGTGGGGGCTGGGGGGCTCCTGGGGGGGTCTGGGAGGGTCCTGGGGTCACCCAGGGCAGCAAGGTGGGGTCTGAGAGGGTCCTGGGGGGGTCCTGGGGTCACTCAGGTGGACAAAGTGATGGTTCGGGGAGTCCCAGGAGGGTCCTGGGGGGGTCTGGAAGGGTCGGGGGGGGTCTGGGGGGTCCTGGGGGGGTCTGGAATCGGTTTTGGGGGGTCTGGAATGGGGTTTGGGGGCACCTGGGATGGGTCTGGGGGTCTGGGGGGCTTTTGGGGGGTCCTGGGGGGTCCTGGGGGTCCTTGAGGGGGTCCTGGGCTCCCCCAGGTGCCCGAGGTGACACTTTTGGGGCTCCCGAGGCTCTGAGCCCCCCCCGGTTTTGCCCCCCCCAGGTGGGGCTGTTCACCGAGATCGGCCCCATGTCCTGCTTCATCTCGCGCCACGTGAGCCCCCCGAAACGGCCCTGGGGACCCCAAAAACGGCCCTGGGGGGGTGGGGGGACCCCAAAACGGCCCTGGGGGGTGGGGGAGCCCAAAAATGGCACTGGGGGCCCCAAAAATGTCACTGGGGGGGTGGGGGACCCCAAAAACGGCCCTGGGGGGTGGGGGACACCCCAAAAACGGCCCTGGGGACCCCAAAAATGTCACTGGGGGGGTGGGGGACCCCAAAAACGGCCCTGGGGGGGTGGGGGACACCCCAAAAACGGCCCTGGGGACCCCAAAAATGTCACTGGGGGGGTGGGGACCCCAAAAATCCCCCTTGGGGACCCCCAAATCTGCCCCCAAACCCTTTTAGGGACCCCAAAAACCCACTTGGGGACCCCCAAATCTGCCCCAAATTTGCTGTGGGGGCCCCAAAAATGTCACTGGGGGGGATGGGGACCCCAAAACCCCCCTGAGGACCCCCAAACCCCCGCCCTGACCCCCCCCCCCCCCGTGCCCCCCAGTCCATCCCCTCGGAGATGGAATTCGACCCCAACTCCAACCCCCCCTGCTACAAAACCGTGGACGAGGTGAGTGGGGGGTCCTGGGGGGGGTTTGGGGGGGTCTGGGAGGTTCTGGGGGTCCTGGGGGGGGTCTGGGATGGTCCTGGGGGGGTCCTGAGGGGTCTGCGGGAGTCTTGGGGGGGGTCCTGGGGGGTCCTGGGGCAGTTTGGGGGGTCCTGGGGGGGGTCCCAGGGTGGTCTGGGGGGTCCTGGGGAGGTCCTGGGAGGGTTCTGAGGGGCTCTGGGGGGTCCTGGGGGTTTCGGAGGGGTCCCAGGGGGGGTCCTGGGGGATTCGGAGGGGTCCCAGGGGGGGTCATGGGGGGGTCTGAGGGGGTTCTGGGGTGGTCCTGGGGGGGTCCTGAAAGGTCCCGGGGGGGGTCTGGGGGGTCCTGGGGGCTCCTGGGGGGGCCCTGGGGGTTCTGGGAGGGGTCTGGGGGGTCTGGGATGGTCCTGGGGGGGTCCTGAGGGGTCTGCGGGAGTCTTGGGGGTGGTCCTCGGGGGTCCTGGGGCAGTTTGGGGGGTCCCAGGGTGGTCTGGGGGGTCCTGGGGGGTCCCAGGGTGGTCTGGGGGGTCCTGGGGAGGTCCTGGGGGGGTTCTGAGGGGCTCTGGGGGGTCCTGGGGGGGTCTGAGGGGCTCTGGGGGGTCCTGGGGGGGTCTGAGGGGGTTCTGGGGGGTCCTGGGGGGGTCTGAGGGGGTTCTGGGGGGTCCTGGGGGATCCTGGGGGGGTCCTGGGGGGGTCTGGAGGGTTCTGGGGGTCCCAGGGGGGTCCTGGGGGTTCTGGGAGGGGTCTGGGGGTTTCGGAGGGGTCCCAGGGGGGGTCCTGGGGGGGTCTGAGGGGGTTCTGGGGTGGTCCTGGGGGGGTCTGGGGGAGTTTGGGGGGTCCTAGGGGTGTCTGGGAGGGGTCTGGGGGGGTCTGGGTGGTCCTGGGGGTTCTGGGGGGGGTCCCGGGGGGTCCCTGAGCCTCCCCTCCCCCCCCAGGACATCGTGATCCAGCAGGACGATGAGATCCGGCTGAAGATCGTGGGGACGCGCGTGGACAAGAACGACATCGTCAGTGGGGGGGCCCCAAAATCCGGGGGGGAAATCCCAAAATCTGGGGGGGGAAATCCTGAATTTGGGGGGGAAATCCCAAAATCTGGGGGGGAAATCCCGAATTTGGGGGGGAAATCCCAAAATCTGGGGGGGGAAATCCCGAATTTGGGGGGGAAATCCCAAAATCTGAGGGGGAAATCCCAAATCTGGGGGGGAAATCCCAAAATTTGAGAGGGAAATCCCGAATTTGGGGGGGAAATCCCAAAATCTGGGGGGGGAAATCCCGAATTTGGGGGGGAAATCCCAAAATTTGAGAGGGAAATCCCAAAGTTTTGGGGGGAAATCCCAAGTTCTGGTGGGTAAATCCTGAATTTCGGGGGAAAATTCCAAAATTGGAGAGGGAAATCCCAAAATCTGGGGGGGAAAATCCTGAATTTGGGAGGGAAATCCCAAAATCTGAGGGGGAAATCCTGAATTTGGGGGGAAATCTTGAATTTTGGGGGGAAATCCCAAACTCTGGGTGGAGAGATGCCCAGGGTTTGGGGGGAAATCCAAAGTTTCGGGGGGAAATCCCAGAATTTGAGGAGGAAATCCCAAATTTTGGGGGGTAAATCCTGAATTTCGGGGGAAAATTCCAAAATTGGAGAGGGAAATCCCAAAATCTGGGGGGGAAATGCCAAAATCTGGGGGGGAAAATCCTGAATTTGGGGGAAAATCCCAAAATCTGGGGGGGGAAATCCCAAAATTTGAGAGGGAAATCCCAAAGTTTCGGGGGGAAATCCCAAAATTTGGGGGGCAAATCCGGAAGATTTTTCGGGGGAAAATTCACAAAATTTTGGGCAAAATCCCCAATTTTTTTTTTTTTTTTTTATTTTGGGTGGGGGGGGTGTCCAGCTGAGCCCCTCCCCCCCCCCCGCTGACCCTCCCCCTCCCCTCCCCCTCCCCAGTTTGCCATCGGCTCCCTGATGGACGATTACCTGGGTGAGTTTTTGGGGGGTCCCGGGGGGATTTTGGGGTTTGGGGGGACCCCCTGGGGAATTTGGGGAGGGGGAGGGGAGATTGGGGGTCCCTCCCCCCTCACCCCCTCCCCCTTCTCCCCCCCCAGGCCTCGTCAGCTGAGCCCCAGGAGGGGCCGGGACCCCTCCCCCACTTGTGCCCCTCCCCCACCCCGCCGCCATTTTGTGTCTCCCCCTCCCCAAATTTTGGGGGGGGTCCTGGTGGGGGGGAGGGGCTCTGCCTTTCCCTGCCACTTTCCCAATAAAAGGGTTTTTTACCCCATTTCCAGCTTTTTGACTTCTTTGGGGGGAATTTGGGGGGGTCCTGGAATTTTTTTTGGGGGGGGGGGCCTGGAATTTTTTGGGGGGTCCTGGAATTTTTTTTGGGAGGGTCCTGGAATATTTTTGGGGGGGTCCTGGAATATTTTTGGGAGGGTCCTGGAAAATTTTTGGGGGGGGTCCTGGAATTTTTTTTGGGGGGGTCCTGGAATTTTTTGGGAGGGTCCTGGAATTTTTTTTGGGAGGGTCCTGGAATATTTTTGGGGGGGTCCTGGAATATTTCTGGGAGGGTCCTGGAAAATTTTTGGGGGGGTCCTGGAAAATTTTTGGGGGGGTCCTGGAATTTTTTGGGGGGTCCTGGAATTTTTTTTGGGGGGGTCCTGGAATTATTTTGGGGGGGTCCTGGAATTTTTTTGGGGGGTCCTGGAACTTTTTTGGGGGGGTCCTGGAATTTTTGGGGGCTCCTGGAATTTTTTTGGGGGTCCTGGAATTTTTTGGGGGGATCCTGGAATTTTTTGGGGGGGACCCTGGAATTTTTTGGGGGGGTCCTGGAATTTTTTGGGGGGGTCCTTACCGTGCAGTGGGCCCCACCCCGTGATTGCCGCTTTAAGGCGGCATCGCCGCTTTAAGCACCCCCCCCCGTTTCCACGGCAACCGCGCCCGTTCGTCGCTGCTCATCGCCGCGCAACACTGTCGCGCTGTCCTCCCCCCCCCCCCCCCCACCCCACCTGCACTTCCGCGCTTTACGGCCGCGGCCCGGCCTTCTCTCCGCGCTCTCCCAAGATGGCGGTGTCCGGGGTGAGTGCGGCCGCCGCCGCCATCCGCCGCCATCCTCCTCCCCCCGCCGCCCCGCCGCCTCCCCGCCGCCTCCGGGAGAACCGCGGGACACCGGGGATGCGGGCGAGCCGCGCTGGGAGCCGCGGGGATGCTCCGGGGGCTCGGATGGCGGCGAGAAGGGCGCGGATGGCGGGCGGGGGGCCCTGAGGGGAGAACCGGGGGTTTTGTCGCGGCCTTGGGGACAATTCGGGGACCCCCCCGGGGGACCCCAAATGTCACCGGAGCCTGCCCGGGGACCCCCAAAACCGGGCGGGTTCCGGGGCTCTCAGCGCCGCCGGAGCCGAGTTTGGGGTCCCCCTCATTGGGAGCTTTTGTCGCTGCCGTGTCCCCCACGGCCCTGGGGACATTTGGGGACCCCCCGGGGACATTTGGGGACCCCCTGGGGACGTTTGGGGACCCCCCGGCCCCCGTTTCCCCCAGACTCGGGGCGGTTTCGAGCTCCGGGCGCTTTCGGGGTCGCTCTTTTCGGGACCCCCCTTGTGCCCCAAATTTTCGGGGACACTCTGGGGACACTTTGGGACCTCCTGGGGACATTCGGGGACCCCCTGGGGACACTTTGGGGACCTCCCGGCCCCCATTTCCCCCAGACCCGGGGCGGTTTTAAAGCCGCAATCGCTGCGGGACCCAACCTCGGTTCCCCTTTTCGGGACCCCCCTTGTGCCCCAAACTTTCGGGGACACTTGGGGACCCCCTGGGGACATTTGGGGACCTCCTGGGGACATTTGGGGACACTTTGGGCACCTCCTGGCCCCCATTTCCCCCAGACCCGGGGCAGTTTCGAGGTCCCGGCTCAGCTCCGGGCGCTTTCGGGGTCGCTCCTTTCGGGACCCCCCTTGTGCCCCAAATTTTCGGGGACACTTTGGGGACCCCCTGGGGACACTCTGGGGACATTTGGGGACACTTTGGGGACCCCCTGGGGACATTTTGGGGACCCCCCGGCCCCCATTTCCCCCAGACCCGGGGCGGTTTTAAAGCCGCAATCGCTGCGGGACCCAACCTCGGTTCCCCTTTTCGGGACCCCCCTTGTGCCCCAAACTTTCGGGGACACTTTGAGGACCCCCTGGGGACATTTGGGGACCCCCTGGGGACATTTGGGGACCCCCTGGGGACATTTGGGGACACCTTGGGACCCCCCGGGGACACTTTGGGGACCCCCCGGCCCCGATTTCCCCCAGACCCGGGGCGGTTTCGAGGTCCGGGCGCTTTCGGGGTCGCTCCTTTCGGGACCCCCCTTTGTGCCACCCGGATGCCCCAAATTTTCGGGGACATTTGGGGACACTTTGGGGACATTTGGGGACACCTTGGGACACCCTGGGGACATTTGGGGGCACTTTGGGGACCCCCCGGCCCCCATTTCCCCCAGACCCGGGGCAGTTTCGAGCTCCGGGCGCTTTCGGGGTCGCTCTTTTCGGGACCCCCCTTGTGCCACCCGGATGCCCCAAATTTTCGGGGATACTTTGGGGGACACTCTGGGGACATTTGGGGACCCCCTGGGGACACTCTGGGGACATTTGGGGGCACTTTGGGGACCCCCTGGGGACACTTTGGGGACCCCCCGGCCCCCATTTCCCCCAGACCCGGGGCGGTTTCAAAGCCCCGGCTCAGCTCCGGGGTCGCTCTTTTCGGGACCCCTCGTGTCACCCGGATGCCCCAAATTTTCGGGGACATTTGGGGGACACTCTGGGGACATTTGGGGACACCTGGGGACCCCCTGGGGACACTTTGGGGACCCCCCGGCCCCCATTTTCCCCAGACCCGGGGCGGTTTTAAAGCCGCAATCGCTGCGGGACCCAACCTCGGTTCCCCTTTTCGGGACCCTCCTTGTGCCCCAAATTTTCGGGGACACCTCGGGGACACTTTGGGGACACTTTGGGGACATTCGGTGGCCCTGTCCCCGCAGACCCTGTACACGTACCCCGAGAACTGGCGCGCCTTCAAGGCGCTGATCGCCGCCCAGTACTCGGGCGCTCGGCTCCGCGTGGCCTCGGCGCCGCCGCTCTTCCACTTCGGCCACACCAACCGCAGCCCGCAGTTCCTGCAGAAGTTCCCGCTGGGGAAGGTGCGTCCTGATCCCCAAAAAAACCCCAAAATCACATCCCAAAAATATCCCAAGTGTGGGGTTTGGGGTTTGTGGGGTTTTGGGGTTTGGGATGTTCAGGGTTTGGGGTTTGTGGGGTTGGGAGGCCGCAGTTCCTGCAGAAGTTCCCGCTGGGGAAGGTGGGTCCTGGGCCCCAAAAAAAACCCTAAAAATATCCCAAAATCACCCCAAAAATATCCCAAGTGTGGGGTTTGGGGTTTGGGGGGTTTGGGGATTTTTTTGGGAATTTTTGGGATTTTTTTGGGGAATTTTTGAGAATTATTTGGGGAATATTTGCGATTTTTGGGGGGATTTTTTGGAATTTTTGAGGAATTTTTGAGGATTTTTTGGGAAATTTTTGTGATAATTTGGGGGGAATTTTTGGGATTATTTTGGGGGTTTGAGGGTTTGGGGTTTGGGGGTTGGGAGGCCGCAGTTCCTGCAGAAGTTCCCGCTGGGAAGGTGGGTCCTGGCCCCCAAAAAAACCCCAAAAATATCCCAAAATCACCCCAAAAATATCCCAAGTGTGGGGTTTGGGATTTGGGGGGTTTGGGGATTTTTTGGGGAATTTTTGGGGATTTTTTTGGGATTTTTTTGGGGAATTTTTGAGAATTATTGGGGGAATGTTTGCGATTTTCGGGGGATTTTTTTGGGGAATTTTTGAGAAATTTTGGGGGATTTTTTGGGGAATATTTGGCGATTTGGGGGGAATTTTTTGAGGAATTTTTGGGATTTTTTGAGTTTGGGGTTTGGGGTGTTCAGGGTTTGGGGTTTGGGGGGTCGGGAGCCCGCAGTTCCTGCAGAAGTTCCCGCTGGGGAAGGTGGGTCCTGATCCCAAAAAAACCCTAAAAAATATCCCAAAATCACCCCAAAAATATCCCAAAATCACCCCAAAAATATCCCAAGTGTGGGATTTGGGGTTTGGGGATTTTGGGATTTTTTGGGGATTTTTTGGGGGGATTTTTTGGGGGAATTTTTGAGGATTTTTTGGGGAATTTTTGAGGATTTTTTGGGAAATATTTGGGATTTTTTGGGGGTTTGGGGTTTGAGGGGCTTGGGGTATTTGGGGTTTGGGGTTTAGGGGGTTTGAGGGGTTTGGGGTTTGGGTTTTGGGGTTTGGGGGGTTGGGAGGCCGCAGTTCCTGCAGAAGTTCCCGCTGGGGAAGGTGGGTCCTGACCCCAAAATTCGGGATTTGGGGGATCCCATGCCCCTGGATTTGGGATTTTTGGGGTCCCAAACCCCCGGATTTGGGATTTTTGGGGTCCCGAGCCCCAGAATTTGGGATTTGTGCTTCCCGAGAATTTGGGGTTCCACCCCTGGGACCCCAAAAAGGGGAATTTCGGATGGGGCTTTTGGGTTTTGTGGAATTTGGGGTGGGAATTCGAGGGGTTTGGGGTGGGGATTTGGGGGATTTTGGGGTGGGAATTTAAATTTTGGGTTTGGGGTTTTTTGGGGGTTTTTTTGGGTTTTGGGGTTTTTTGGGGGGGGTTTTTGGGGGTTTTTTTGGGGGTTTTTTGGTTTTTTGGGGGGGTTTTTTTGGGGTTTCTTGTGTTTTTTGGGGGGGTTTTTTAGGTTTTTTGGGTTTTTTTGGGGGGGGTTTTTGTGTTTTTTGAGGTTTTTGGAGTTTTTGGGGGTTTTTTGGGCTTTTAGGTTTTTTTGGGTTTTTTTAGGGTCTTTGGGGGTTTTTTGGGGGGTTTTTGTGGTTTTGGGGGTTTTTGGAGTTTTTGGGGGGTTTTTTTTGGGCTTTTAGGGTTTTTTGAGGGTTTTTTTAGGGTCTTTTGGGGTTTTTTGGCGTTTTTGGGGGGGTTTAGGGTCTTTTGGGGGATTTTTTAGGGGTTTTTGGGGTCTTTTTGGGGTTTTTTGTGGTGTTTTGAGGGTTTTGGGGGATTTTTTAGGGGTTTTTGGGGTCCTTTGGGCTGTTTTTTGGGGTTTTTGGGGTTTTTTGTCATTTTTCGGTGTTTTTTTGTCGTTTTTGGGGTTTCTCACCCCATTTTTCCCCTCTCCCAGGTCCCGGCCTTCGAGGGCGATGACGGCTTCTGCGTCTTCGAGAGCAACGCCATCGCCTACTACGGTGGGAACCGGCCTGAGCGGGGCTTAATTAGCTTAATTGGGGTCCTGATTGGGTCTGGTCCTGTCGGCTAATTAATTGTTCTCCTGGCTAATTAATTAACTCTTTCCTGCCCGTGCCCAATCCATCCCTTCGGTGCCTCGTTAATGATTTCTTTTGGCTCATTAAGGACTCTCCTTGGCCTTTAACGTAGCCCTCCCCTAATTAACGAGCCCCCAGGCTAATTAACGACCCTCCTGGCTAATTAATTATCCTGCTGGCTGACGAGTTAACCCTTTCCTGCCCGGACCAGCACTTGGATCCCCCCCATTAACGATCTCCCATTTGCACATTAACGACTCCCCTTGGCCTTTAATGAACCCTTCTGCTAATTAACGAGCCCCTCCCCTAATTAACGACCCTCCTGGCTGATTAACGACCCTTTCCTGCCCACAATGAGCACGGAGGAGCTGCGGGGTCGCTTGGATCCCCCATTAACGATCTCCCATTGCCCATTAACGATTCTCCCTGGAGTTTAAGGAACCCCTCCCCTAATTAACGAGTCCCCAGGCTAATTAGTGACCCTCCTGGCTAATTAATTATCCTGCTGGCTTATGAGTTAACCCTTTTGTGCCCGGGCCAGCACCAACTTTATCTCTTGGATCTCTCGTTAATGATCTCGTATTGCCCATTAAGGACTCCCTCTGGAGTTTAAGGAATCCCTCCCCTAATTAACGAGTCCCCAGGCTAATTAACGACCCTCCTGGCTGATTAACGACCCTTTCCTGCCCACAATGAGCACGGAGGATCTGCGGGGTCGCTTGGATCCCCCCCATTAACGATCTCCCATTGCCCCTTAACGATTCTCCCTGGAGTTTAAGGAGCCCCTCCCCTAATTAACGAGTCCCCAGGCTAATTAACGACCCTCCTGGCTAATTAATTATCCTGCTGGCTGATGAGTTAACCCTTTCTTGCCTGGGGCAGCCCCAACTTCATCACTTCAGTCCCCCCTTTGAGCATCCCTTGTCCCTTAAGGAGTCTCTTACCTAATTAACGAGCCCCCAGGCTAATTAACGACCCTCCTGGCTAATTAATTATCCTGCTGGCTGACGAGTTAACCCTTTCTTGCCCGAATTGAGCGCGGAGGACCTGCAGAGTTGCTCGGATCCCCCCATTAATGATCTCCCGTTGCCCATTAACGAATCTGCCAGGACTTTTAGGAATTCCTCACCTAATTAACGAAGTCCTCCCCTAATTAACGACCCTCCTGGCTAATTAACGACCCTTCCCCTGGCCGCAGTGAGCACGGAGGAGCTGCGGGGTCACTTGGATCCCCCCCATTAACGATCTCCCATTGCCCATTAACGATTCCCTCTGGAGTTTAAGGAACCCCTCCCCTAATTAACGACTCCCCAGGCTAATTAACGAGCCCCCAGGATAATTAATGAGCCCCTAGGCTAATTACTGCCCCTCTGGTGGCTGCAGTGAGCACGGAGGAGCTGCGGGGCACCCCAACTTCATCACTTCAGTGCCCCCCTTTGAGCATCCCTTGTCCCTTAAGGAGCCTCTTACCTAATTAATGAGTCCCCAGATTAATTAACAAGTGCTCAGGCTAATCAATGAGCCCCCAGGTTAATTAACAACCCTTCCCTGGCCGCAGTGAGCATGGAGGAGCTGCGGGGTCGCTTGCATCCCCCCCATTAACGATCTCCCATTGCCCATTAACGATTCTCCCTGGAGTTTAAGGACCCCCTCCCCTAATTAAGGAGCCCCCCGGGTTAATTAATTAACGCCGGGTTAATTGCCGCAGTGAGCACGGAGGAGCTGCGGGGCAGCACCCCCGAGGCGGCGGCCGCCGTGCTGCAGTGGGTGAACTTCGCCGACAGCGACGTCGTCCCCCCGGCCAGCACCTGGGTGTTCCCCACGCTGGGCATCCTGCACTACAACAGACAGGTGGGCTGGGGGTTGGGGGATTTGGGGGGGGTTTGGGGGTTTTTTGGGGGGGATTTGGGAATTTTTTGGGGATTTTTGGAATTTTTGGGGATTTTTTGGGGATTTTTGGGGATTTTTGGGAATTTTCGGGGATTTTTTTGGGATTTTTTGCGATTTTTTTTTGATTTTTTGGGGGATTTTCTGGGATTTTTTGGGATTTTTGTTTTTGAATTTTCGGGGGATTTTTTTAGGAATTTTTTGGGGAATTTTTGGGGATTTTTGGGTTTTTGGGATTTTTTTGGGATTTTTGGGGGGAATTTTGAGGATTTTTTGGGGATTTTTGAGAATTTTTGGGATTTTTTGGGATTTTTTTGGATTTTTGGGGGGAATTTTGAGGATGTTTTTGGGGGATTTTTGGGAATTTTTTGAGGGGAGATTTTTGGGAATTTTTTGGGGATTTTTTTGGGGATTTTTTTGGGGAATTTTGGGGATTGTTTTTGGTTTTTGGGAATTTTTGGGGAATTTTCGGGGATTTTTTTGGATTTTTTGCGATTTTTTTTTGATTTTTTGGGGATTTTCTGGGATTTTTGGGGGGATTTTTGTTTGGAATTTTCGGGGGATTTTTTTAGGAATTTTTTTGGGGAATTTTTGGGGATTTTTGAGAATTTTTGGGGGTTTTGGGATTTTTTTTCGATTTTTTGGGGAATTTTGAGGATGTTTTTGGGGGATTTTTGGGAATTTTTTTGAGGGAGATTTTTGGGAATTTTGGGGGATTTTTTGGGGATTTTTTTGGGGAATTTTGGGGATTGTTTTGGGGGATTTTGGGGATTTTTTGGAATTTTTGGGATTTCGGGATTTTTTGGGATTTTTTGCGATTTTTTTTTGATTTTTTGGGGAATTTTCTGGGGAATTTTTGAGGGATTTTTGTGTTTGGAATTTTCGGGGGGATTTTTTAGGAATTTTTTGGGATTTTTGAGAATTTTTGGGGTTTTTGGGATTTTTGGGATTTTTTTGGGATTTTTGGGGGGAATTTTGAGGATTTTTTGGGGATTTTTGAGAATTTTGGGGGGATTTTTGGGAATTTTTTTGAGGGGATATTTTTGGGAATTTTGGGGGATTTTTGGGGGATTTTTTTGGGGAATTTGGGGGGATTGTTTTGGGGATTTTTGGGGAATTTTTTTTGAATTTTTGGGGGTTTTGCGGGGATTTTTGGGATTTTTTTGGGAATTTTTTTGGAGGTTTTTTTTTTTTGGAATTTTTGGGAGTTCTTGGGGATTTTTGGGGGATTTTTTGGGGAATTTTTGGGGGTTTTTTTGAATTTTTGTGAGGTTTTTTTTTTATTATTTTTTGGGGCAATTTGGGGGGATTTTTTTGGACTTTTTTGGGGGAATTTTTGGGAATTTTTGGGGAGAATTTTTGGGGAATTTTTTTTTTGAATTTTGGGAATTCGGGGGGGGATTTTTTGGGGGTGTTTTTTTTTGGATTTTTGGGGGATTTTTTTTGGATTTTTGGGGGGATTTTTTTGGATTTTTTGGGAATTTTGGGGGGATTTTTTGGGGGAAGTTTGGGGATTTTTTGGGGGGATTTTTGAGGATTTTTTGGGGATTTTTTTGGATTTTTGGGGGGGATTTTTTTGGGAAATTTTTGGGAGTTTTTGGGGGAATTTTGGGGATATTTTGGGGGGGAATTTTTGGGATTTTGGAGGGGAATTTTTTGAATATTTGGAGGGAATTTTTTTTAAATTTTGAGGCAGATTTGAATGAGTTTGGGGTTTATTTTGGGGGTTGTCTGGGCCGATTTTGGGGTTCCCCTCCCCAATTTCGGGGTTTGTTTGGGATTTATTTTGGGGTTTATTTGGGCCGATTTTGGGGTTTATTTTGGGGTTTGGGCTGATTTTGGGGGTTCCCCTCCCCGATTTCGGTGTTTATTTTGGGGTTTGTTTTGGGGTTTATTTGGGCTGATTTTGGGGTTCCCCTCCCTGATTTTGGGTTGATTTTGGGGTTCCTCTCCCGAATTTCGGGGTTTGGTTTGGGGTTTATTTTGGGGTTTATTTGGGCTGATTTTGGGGTTCCTCTCCCCGATTTGGGGTTCCCCTCCCCAATTTCGGGTTTATTTCGGGGTTTATTTTGGTGTTTATTTCGGGGTTTGTTTTGGGGTTTATTTTGGGGTTTATTTGGGCCGATTTTGGGGTTCCCCTCCCTGATTTCGGGTTCCCCTCCCCGATTTGGGGTTGATTTCGGGTTGATTTCGGGTTGATTTGGGGTTGATTTGGGGTTGATTTGGGGTTGATTTGGGGTTGATTTGGGGTTGATTTTGGGGTTGATTTTGGGGTTGATTTGGGGTTGATTTGGGGTTGATTTGGGGTTGATTTGGGGTTGATTTGGGGTTGATTTGGGGTTGATTTGGGGTTGATTTTGGGGTTGATTTTGGGGTTGATTTTGGGGTTGATTTTGGGGTTGATTTTGGGGTTGATTTTGGGGTTGATTTGGGGTTGATTTCGGGGTTGATTTGGGGTCGATTTGGGGTTGATTTGGGGTTGATTTGGGGTTGATTTCGGGGTTGATTTGGGGTTGATTTCGGGTTGATTTGGGGTTGATTTTGGGGTTGATTTTGGGGTTGATTTTGGGGTTGATTTGGGGTTGATTTCGGGGTTGATTTGGGGTCGATTTGGGGTCGATTTGGGGTTGATTTCGGGTTGATTTCGGGTTGATTTCGGGTTGATTTCGGGTTGATTTCGGGTTGATTTCGGGTTGATTTCGGGTTGATTTGGGGTTGATTTTGGGTTGATTTCGGGTTCCCCTCGCCCCCCCAGGCCACGGAGGCGGCCAAGGACGAGGTGCGCCGGGTGCTGGCGGTGCTGGACGGGCACCTGAGGACCAGAACCTTCCTGGTGGGGGAGCGCGTCAGCCTGGCCGACATCAGCCTGGTCTGCGCCCTGCTCTGGCTCTACAAGCAGGTACGGGGGCTCAGGTGTGGGGCACCTGTGGGGCTGGTGTGGGGCTGGGACAGGTGTGGGGCTGGGACAGGTGTGGGGCTGGGACAGGTGTGGGGCAGGTGTGGGACAGGTCTGCGCGCTGCTCTGGCTCTACAAACAGGTACGGGCAGGTGTGGGGCTGGGACAGC
The DNA here is from genome assembly GCA_017589585.1 of Phylloscopus whistleri. NCBI lineage: Eukaryota > Metazoa > Chordata > Aves > Passeriformes > Phylloscopidae > Phylloscopus > Phylloscopus whistleri. Next base: position 37,015 of record JADMLD010000397.1, read on the forward strand.
TGTGGGGCTGGGACAGGTGTGGGGCTGGGACAGGTGTGGGACAGGTGTGGGGCTGGGACAGGGGTGGGGCTGGGACAGGTGTGGGGCTGGGACAGGTGTGGGGCTGGGACAGGGGTGGGGCTGGGACAGGGGTGGGGCTGGGACAGGTGTGGGGCTGGGACAGGTGTGGGGCAGGTGTGGGGCTGGGACAGGGGTGGGGCTGGGACAGGGCTGCTCTGGCTCTACAAACAGGTACGGGCAGGTGTGGGGGGCTGGGACAGGTGTGGGGCTGGGACAGGTGTGGGACAGGTGTGGGGCTGGGACAGGTGTGGGGCTGGGACAGGTGTGGGGCTGGGACAGGTGGGGGGGCTCTGGCTCTACAAACAGGTACGGACAGGGACAGGTGTGGGGCTGGGACAGGTGTGCGCCCTGCTCTGGCTCTACAAACAGGTACGGACAGGGACAGGTGTGGGGCAGGTGTGGGGCTGGGACAGGTGTGCACCCTGCTCTGGCTCTACAAACAGGTATGGGCAGGTGTGGGACAGGTGTGGGGCAGGTGTGCGCCCTGCTCTGGCTCTACAAACAGGTACGGACAGGGACAGGTGTGGGGCAGGTGTGGGGCAGGCGTGGGGCTGGGACAGGTAATGGGGGGCTCTGGCTCTACAAACAGGCACGGACAGGTACGGGGGGCATGGACAGGTATGGGGGGCTGGGGACAGGTACAGGGGACAGGTATGGGGGGCTCAGGGGACGCTCTGCAGACAGGTGTGGGGCAGGTATGGGACAGGTACAGGGCTGCTCTGGCTCTACAAACGGGCACGGACAGGTGCGGTGGGCTGGGGACAGGTGTGGGGGGCTCAGGTGGGCTCTGCAGACAGGTATGGGACAGGTACGGGGCAGGGCTGGCTCTGCGGGCAGGTACAGGGGGCTGGGATGGAGGGCTGGGGGCGTCGGGGGGCAGGTATGGGGGTCTCTGGGGGGGCTCTGGCTCTACAAACAGGTGCGGTGCAGGTGTGCTTTTGGGGCCCCAGGTGTGCTTTTGGGGCCTCAGGTGTGTTTGGGGGCCCCAGGTGTCTCAGGTGTGTTTTGGGGGCTCTAGCTTTGTCTCAGGTGTTTCTCAGGTGTGTCTCAGGGGTCTCAGGTGTTTCTCAGCCGTGTTTTTGGGGTCTCAGGTGTGTTTTTGGGGTCTCAGGTGTGTTTTTGGCGTCTCAGGTGTGTTTTTGGGGTCTCAGGTGTGGTTTTTGGGGTCTCAGGTGTGTTTTTTGGGGTCTCAGGTGTGTTTTTTGGGGTCTCAGGTGTGTCTCAGGGGTCTCAGGTGTGGTTTTTGGCGTCTCAGGTGTGTTTTTGGGGTCTCAGGTGTGGTTTTTGGCGTCTCAGGTGTGTTTTTTGGGGTCTCAGGTGTATCTCAGGTGTATCTCAGGTGTCTCAGGTGTGTGTTTGGAGCCCCAGGTGTCTCTCAGGTGTGTCTCAGGGGTGTTTTAGTCTCTCAGGTGTGTCTCTGGGCTCTCAGGTGTGTCTCAGGTGTATCTCAGGTGTGTCTCTGGGCTCTCAGGTGTGCCTCAGGTGTGTTTTCTGGGCTCTCAGGTGTGTGTTTTAGTCTCTCAGGTGTGTCCCAGGTGTGCCTCAGGTGTGTCTCTGGGCTCTCAGGTGTGTTTTTTGGGCTCTCAGGTGTGTGTTTTAGTGTCCCAGGTGTGCCTCAGGTGTGTCTCTCCCCGCAGGTGCTGGACCCCGCCTTCCGCAGCCCCTTCGGGAACGTCACCCGCTGGTTCCTCACCTGCCTGAACCAGCCCCAGTTCAAGGCCGTGCTGGGCGAGGTGCAGCTCTGCCAGAGGATGGCGCAGTTCGACGGTGAGCGCACCTGGGGGCACCTGGGGGCACCTGGGGTCCCAAAAATACACCTGGGACACACCTGGGATCCCCAAAATACACCTGGGGACACCTGGGGCACACCTGGGATCCCCAAAATACACCTGGGGGGCACCTGGGATCCCCAAAAACACACCTGGGACACACCTGGGGCACACCTGGGATCCCCAAAATACACCTGGGGGGCACCTGGGACACACCTGGGATCCCCAAAATACACCTGGGGGCACCTGGGATCCCAAAAAATACACCTGGGGGGCACCTGGGGACATCTGGGATCCTCAAAAACACACCTGGGGGTACCTGGGACACACCTGGGATCCCAAAAATACACCTGGGACACACCTGGGGGCGCCTGGGAGCACCTGAGGGCACCTGGGACACACCTGGGATCCCAGAATACACGTGGGACGCACCTGGGACATACTTGGGGACACCAGGGGGCACCTGGGACACACGTGGGGGCACCTGGGCACACCTGGGATCCCCAAAATACACCTGGGACACACCTGGGGCACAGCTGGGGGTACCTGGGATCCCCAAAATACACCTGGGCACACCTGGGACACACCTGGGATCCCCAAAATACACCTGGGGACACCTGGGATCCCCAAAATACACCTGGGCACACCTGGGACGCATCTGGGATCCTCAAAAACACACCTGGGGGTACCTGGGACACACCTGGGATCCCCAAAATACACCTGGGACACACCTGGGGCACAGCTGGGGGTACCTGGGATCCCCAAAATACACCTGGGGGTACCTGGGATCCCAAAAAATACACCTGGGGGCACCTGGGGCACACCTGGGGGTACCTGGGATCCCCAAAATACACCTGGGGGCACCTGGGGCACACCTGGGATCCCAAAAAATACACCTGGGGCACACCTGGGGGAATTTCAGGGGTGGAAGGGAGGGAGAAGGGAATTTTTGGGGGGAATTAACAGGGAATTTTTGGGGTGAAAAACGGCGATTTTAGGGCAGAAAAGGGGAATTTTAGCAGAATTTTACAGGGATTTTTTGGGGTGAAAAAAGCCGATTTTGGGGGGGTTTTTTGGGGTAAAAAACCTCAAATAAAGTGAATTTTTTTGGGGGAAAAGCCAAGAAGTTTGCGGAGAGCCAGGCCCGGAAGGAGAAGGAGCCCCCCCGGAAGGAGAAGGAGAAGGAGAAGGAGAAGGAGAAGGAGCCCCCCCGGAAGGAGAAGCCCCCCCGGCGGGAGGAGAAGCGGCCGCAGCCCCCGCAGGACGAGGAGGAGCTGGACGAGTGCGAGCAGGTCCTGGCGGCCGAGCCCAAGGCCAAGGACCCCTTCGCTCACCTGCCCAGGAGGTGACGCACCTGGGGACACCTGGGGACACACCTGGGGACACACCTGGGGATGGCTGGGGGCATTGGCAGGGCAGCTGGGGACAGCTGGGGACACACCTGGGGACACCTGGGGATGGCTGGGGACGGCTGGGGACACTCACAGGGCACCTGGGGACACCTGGGGACACCTGGGGGCATTGGCAGAGCACCTGGGGACAGCTGGGGGTGCTCACAGGGCACCTGGGGACACCTGGGGACACTCACAGGGCACCTGGGGACACCTGGGGATAGCTGGGGACACCTGGGGAGGGCTGGGGACACCTGGGGATGTCTGGGGACACTCACAGGGCACCTGGGGGCACTTGGGGACACACCTGGGGACAGCTAGGGGCACCTGGGGATGCTCACAGAGCACCTGGAGACAGCTGGGGACATGGACAGGGCACGTGGGGACACTTGGGGGTGCTCACAGGGCACCTGGGGACACGTGGGGACACACCTGGGGACAGCTGGGGGCATTGACAGAGCACCTGGGGACGCCTGGGGACACACCTGGGGACACCTGGGGGCATTGGCAGGGCAGCTGGGGACAGCTGGGGACGGCTGGGGACACTCACAGGGCACCTGGGGGCACTTGGGGACACACCTGGGGATGGCTGGGGACACCTGGGGATGCTCACAGAGCACCTGGGGACAGCTGGGGACATGGACAGGGCGCGTGGGGACACCTGGGGGTGCTCACAGGATACCTGGGGACAGTGGGAGGTGCCTGGGGACACCTGGGGGCACCTGGGGACATTGACAGAGCACCTGGGGGCACCTGGGGACAGCTGGGGGCACACCTGGGGAGGGCTGGGGACACCTGGGGGCACTTGGGGACAGCTGGGGACATTGGCAGGGCACCTGGGGATGTCTGGGGACAGCTGGGGACACACCTGGGGATGTCTGGGGACACTGACAGGGCAGCTGGGGACACACCTGGGGCTGCCTGGGGATGTCTGGGGACGCTCAGGGGGCACCCAGGGGTGCTCCCAGGGCACCTGGGCGGGGGTTTGGGGTCGTTGTCCGCGGGTTTGGGGGCTTTGGGGTCACCCTGGGGGGGGCTGATTGTCCCCTCCTGTCCCCTCCTGTCCGTCTGTCCACACCCTGTTTGTCCTGGACGAGTTCAGATCCTGCAGGGGGGGGACCCTGTGGGGTTTGGGGTCCCAGGGACCCTGTGGGGTTTGGGGTTTGGGGTCGCTCTGGCTGTCGGTCCCAGCTCTGACCGTCCCCGTGTCCGTCTGTCCGTCCGCCCGCCCGCAGCCCGTTCGTCCTGGACGAGTTCAAGCGCAAGTACTCCAACGAGGACACGCTGGGGGTGGCGCTGCCGCACTTCTGGGAGCACTTTGACCGCGAGGGGTGGTCCCTGTGGTACTGCCAGTACCGCTACCCCGAGGAGCTGAGCCACACCTTCATGAGCTGCAACCTCATCACAGGTGAGCCTTCATCACCATCATCATCCTCATCGTCATCTTCATCATCCCCATCATCATCCCCATCCCCATCATCTTCATCCTCATTGCCATCCCCATCACCATCCTCATCACTGTCACCTTCATGAGCTGCAACCTCATCACAGGTGGGCCTTCATCATCATCATCATCTTCATCCCCATCATCATCCCCATCACCATCATCCTCATCCTCATTGCCATCCCCATCACCATCCTCACCATCATCCCCATCCTCATCACCTTCATGAGCTGCAACCTCATCACAGGTGGGCGTTCATCACCATCCTCATCCTCATCTTCATCCTTATCATCATCATCCTTATCATCTTCATCCTCATTGCCATCCCCATCACCATCCTCGCCATCATCCCCATCCCCATCACCTTCATGAGCTGCAACCTCATCACAGGTGAGCCTTCATCATCATTATCATCTTCATCATCTTCATCCCCATCACCATCATCCTCATCCTCACTACCATCCTATCATCCTCATCCCCATCACCGTCACCTTCATGAGCTGCAACCTCATCACAGATGGGCCTTCATCATCATCATCTTCGTCATCGTCATCATCATCCTCATTCCCATCCCCATCACCGTCTTCACCGTCCTCACCATCATCCTCATCCCCATGAGCTGCAGCCTCATCACAGGTGGGGCTGTGCACCTTCATCATCATCATCTTCATCCCCACCATCATCCGCATCCTCATCCCCATCCCCATCCTCATCATCATCCTCATCTCCATGAGCTGCAGCCTCATCACAGGTGGGCCTTCATCACCATGTTCATCATCACCATCCTCATCCTCATTCTCATTTTCATGCTCATCCCCATCACCATCACCTTCATGAGCTACAGCTTCATCACAGGTGGGCCTTCGTCAACATCATCATCATCACCATCATCTTCATCCTCACCATCCTCACCATCATCCTCATCCCCATCACTGTCACCTTCATGAGCTGCAACCTCATCACAGGTGGGCCTTCATCAGTATTCCCATCATCATCCCCATCACCATCCCCATCCTCACCATCATTCTCATCATCATCCCCATCCTCATCATCATCCTCATCTCCATGAGCTGCAACCTCATCACAGGTGGGCCTTCATCACCACCTTCACTGTCATCATCATCATCTTCATCCCCATCCTCATCCCCCATCCTCATTGCCATCCCCATCACCGTGCTCACCATCCTCACCATCATCCTCATCCCCATCCCCGTCACCTTCATGAGCTGTGGCCTCATCACAGGTGGGCCTTCGTCATCATCATCATCTTCATCATCCCCATCCTCATCCCCATCCCCATCCTCACCATCATCCTCATCCCCATGAGCTGCAGCCTCATCACGGCTGGGGCTGCTCATCCTCCTCCCCATCCTCACCATCATCATCCTCACCATCATCATCTTCATCATCACCGTCCTTATCACCCTCATCCTCCCCACCCCCATCCCCGTTGCCGTCACTGTCACCATTTTTCTCCATTTCCCCCCATTTTTCCCCATTTTTCTCCATTTTTCCCCATTTTTCCCCATTTTTCCCCATTTCCCCCCATTTTTCCCCATTTTTCCCCATTTTTCCCCATTTTCCCCATTTTTCCCCATTTTTCCCCATTTTTCTCCATTTTTCCCCATTTTTCCCCACATTTTTCCCATTTTTCTCCATTTTTCCCCATTTTTCTCCATTTTTCCCCATTTTTCCCCCAATTTTCCCCATTTTTCCCCATTTTTCCCCATTTTTCCCCCATTTTTCCCCATTTTTCCCCATTTTTCCCCATTTTTCTCCATTTTTCCCCATTTTTCCCATTTTTCCCCAATTTCCCCCATTTTTCCCCCATTTTTCTCCATTTTTCCCCATTTTTCCCATTTTTCCCCAATTTCCCCCATTTTTCCCCATTTTTCCCCATTTTTCCCCCATTTTTCTCCATTTTTCCCCATTTCCCCCCATTTTCCCCCATTTTTCTCCATTTCCCCCCATTTTTCCCCATTTTTCCCCATTTCCCCCATTTTTCCCCATTTTTCCCCATTTTTCCCCATTTTTCCCCATTTTTCCCCATTTTTCCCCCTTTTTCCCCATTTTTCTCCATTTTTCCCCATTTTTCCCCATTTTCCCCATTTTTCCCCATTTCTTCCCCATTTTTCTCCATTTTCCCCCATTTTTCCCCATTTCTTCCCCATTTTTCCCCCATTTTTCCCCATTTTTCCCCATTTTTCCCCATTTTTCCCTTTTTTTTCCCATTTTTCCCATTTTTTCTCCATTTTTGACCTTTTTCCCCCATTTTCTCCCCATTCCAGGGATGTTCCAGCACCTGGAAAATCCCATTTTCTCCCCATTTTTTCCCATTTTCTCCCCATTTTTGACTTTTTTCTCCCCTTTTTTTTTTCCTTTTTTTACCTGTTTTTCCCATTTTTGACATTTTTCCCATTTTTTCCCCATTTTTTCCCCCATTTTTTCTCTATTTTTGACATTTTTCTCCCCATTTTCTCCATTTTTCCCCATTTTTGACCTTTTACCCCCATTTTTCCCCACCCCAGGGATGTTCCAGCACCTGGACAAATCCCTTTTTTTCCCATTTTTGACGTTTTTTCCCCATTTTTTCCCCATTTCTGACATTTTTCTCCCCCTTTTTCCCCATTTTTCCCCCAGTTTTTCCCATTTTTTCCCCATTTTTGACATTTTTCCCCATTTTTGACATTTTTCCCCATTTCTGACCCTTTTGTCCCCATTTCTCCCCACCTCAGGGATGTTCCAGCACCTGGACAAATCCCTTTTTTTCCTGTTTTTTCCCCATTTTTGACATTTTTTCCCCATTTTTTCCCATTTTCTCCCCATTTTTCCCATTTTTTCCCATTTCTGACCTTTTTCTCCCCATTCCTCCCCGTCCCAGGGATGTTCCAGTGCCTGGACAAATCCCTTTTTTCCTGTTTTTCCCCATTTTTTCCCCATTTTTTCTCCATTTTTCCCCATTTTTTCCCGTTTCTTTCCCCTTTTTTCCCCATTTTTGACATTTTGTCCCCATTTCTGACCCTTTTCTCCCCATTTCTCCCCGTCCCAGGGATGTTCCAGCGCCTGGACAAATCCCTTTTTTCCTGTTTTTTCCCCATTTCTTTCACATTTTTTCCCCATTTTTTCCCCATTTTTTCCCCATTTTTTCTCCATTTTTTCCCCGTTTTTTCCCGTTTCTTTCCCCTTTTTTCCCGTTTTTAACATTTTTTCCCGTTTTCCCCGTTTTTCTCCCCGTTTTCCCCAGGGATGTTCCAGCGCCTGGACAAGCTGCGCAAGAACGCCTTCGCCTCGGTGCTGCTCTTCGGCAGCGACCACGACAGCAGCATCTCGGGGGTCTGGGTGCTGCGGGGGCAGGAGCTGGCCTTCACGGTGAGAGAGCAGCCAAAAACACCCCAAAAACCAAAAAAACACCCCAAAACCACCCCCCAGAAAAACTCAGATCCAAAAAAACCCCAAATCCCAAAAACCCCTCCGAAAATCCGACCAAAATATCCGGGGAACGGATCAAAATCCTCACCCGGGGCAGGAGCTGGCCTTCACGGTGAGAGAGCAGCCAAAAACACCCAAAAAACCAAAAAAACACCCCAAAACCACCCCAAAATCCTCAAAAACACCGAAAAACACCCCCAAAAACCCCAAAAAACAAAAAAAACCCACCCCAAAAACCTCAGAAACACCGAAAAACACAAAAAAAACCCAAAAAACCCCCAAAACCCAAAAAAACACCCCCAAAAAACCCTGAAAACCTCCAAAAACACCCCAAAACCACCCCCAAAACACCAAAAACCAAAAAAACCCACCCCAAAAACCTCAAAAACACAAAAAAACCCAAAAAAAACCTCAAAAATCCCAAAAATAACAAAAACACCCCAAAAATCCCAAAAACACCCCCAGAACACCCCTCAAAACACCCCAAAACACCCAAAAACCACCCCCAAATACCCCAAAAACTAACACCCAAAAAACACCCCAAAACACACCCAAAATACCCCAAAGAAACCAAAACCCCCCCAAAACATGCCAAAAATACCCCAAAAACCCCAAAAAACGCCCCAAAAACACCAAAAAACACCCCAAAACCACCAAAAAACACGCCAGAAACCCCCAAAGCACCCCCAAATCACCCCGAAAATACCCCAAAAACCCCCAAAACCACCAAAAAACACCAAAAAAACCCAAAAAACACCAAATAACACCCCAAAATCCCCCAAAAAACCCCAAAAAACACCAAAAAAACCCCAAAACACCCCAAAAACCCCAAAAATCACCCCAAAACCACCAAAACACCCCAAGTATCCAAAAAAAGCCCCAAATATCCCCAAAAAAATCCCAAAAAAAACCCGAAATATCCCCAAAAAAACCCCCAAATATCAAAAAAAACCCCCAAATATCCCAAAGAAACCCCAAAATCCCCCAGATATTCCAAAAAAACCCCCAAATATCCCCAAAAAAACTCCCAAATCCTTGGAATTCCTGAATTTTTTTGAGGATTTTTCCCTCAAAATCCCAATTTTTCCCTCACTAACCCCAAATTTTCCCCCCAGAAATTCCCCCAAAAATCTTCAGGAATCCCCGATTTTCTTGGGGTTTTTTCACCAGAAATCCCAAATTTTTTTAGTTTTTTCTTTGAAAATCCCATTTTTTCCCTTAATAGCTCCAATTTTGGGGGTTTTTTCTCTCAAAATCCCATTTTTCCCTCACTAACCCCAAATTTCACATTTTTCCCCCAGAAATTCTCCAAAAATCTTTAGGAATCCCCGATTTTCTTGGGGTTTTTTCACCAGAAATCCCAAATTTTTTTAGGTTTTTTTCTCTGAAAATCCCATTTTTTTGCTCACTAACCCCAAATTTCACATTTTTTCCCCCATTTCCCCCCTGAAATTCCCCCAAAATCTTGAGGAATCCCCGATTTTCTTGGGGTTTTTTCACCAGAAATCCCAATTTTGGGGGTTTTTTCTCTCAAAATCCCATTTTTCCCTCACTAACCCCAAATTTCACATTTTTCCCCAGAAATTCCCCCAAAAATCTTTAGGAATCCCCGATTTTCTTGGGGTTTTTTCACCAAAAATCCCAAATTTTTGGGGTTTTTTTCTCTGAAAATCCCAATTTTTTTGGGTTTTTTTCACCAGAAATCCCAAATTTTGGGGGTTTTTTCCCCTCCCTGACCCAAATCTCCCCTTTTTCCCCCCAAAGCTGTGCCCGGACTGGCAGGTGGATTACGAGTCCCACACCCAAAATTCCCCAAAAATCTTCAGGAATCCCCGATTTTCTTGGGTTTTTTTCACCAGAAATCCCAATTTTGGGGTTTTTTCTCAGAAAATCCCATTTTTCCCTCACTAACCCCAAATTTTCCCCCCAGAAATTCCCCCAAAAATCTTTAGGAATCCCCGATTTTCATGGGGTTTTTTCACCAGAAATCCCAATTTTTTTTAGTTTTTTTCTCTGAAAAATTCCATTTTTTCCCTTAATAGCTCCAATTTTTGGGTTTTTTTTTCTCTGAAAATCCCATTTTTTCCTCACTAACTCCGAATTTCACATTTTTTCCCCCATTTCCCCCCAGAAATTCCCCCAAAATCTTTAGGAATCCCCGATTTTCTTGGAATTTTCACCAGAAATCCCATTTTTTTGGGTTTTTTTCCCCAGAAATCCCAAATTTTTGGGGTTTTTTTCACCAGAAATCCCAAATTTTTGGGGTTTTTTCCCCTCCCTGACCCAAATCTCCCCTTTTTCCCCCCAAAGCTGTGCCCGGACTGGCAGGTGGATTACGAGTCCTACACCTGGCGCAAGCTGGACCCCGACAGCGCCGAGTGCCGGACGCTGGTGACGGAATATTTCCTGTGGGAGGGCGAGTTCCGGCACGTGGGGAAACCCTTCAACCAGGGCAAGATCTTCAAGTGAATTTGGGCCGAAATCCCGGGATTTTGGGGTTCAAATCCTGGGGTTTCGGGCTCAAATCCACAATTTTGGGTTCAAATCCCACGAATTTGTGGCAAAATCCCAGAATTTTGGATCCCGGGGTTTGGAGGCTGAAGTTTTCCAGGATTTTGGGTTCAAATCCCAGGATTTCAGAGCCCTTGAACCAGGGCAAGATCTTGAAGTGAATTTTGGGATCAAATCCCGGGATTTTGGGGCTGGAATTCCAGGATTTTGGGGCTGAAGTCCCGGGATTTTGGGGCTGGAATTCCAGGATTTGGGGTTCAAATCCCGGGATTTTGGGGCTGGAATTCTGGGGTTTCAGAGCCCTTCAACCAGGGCAAGATCTTCAAGTGAATCTTGGGATCAAATCCCGGGATTTTGGGGCTGGAACTCCAGGGTTTTGGGACTGAAATCCCACAATTTTGGGTTCAAATCCCAGGGGTTTGGGCTGAAATCCCGATATTTTGAGCTCAAATCCCAGGATTTGGGGTTCAAATCCCGGGATTTTGGGTCCAAATCCCCCGATTTTGGGGTTGAAATCCCGGGATTTGGGGTTCAAATCTCAGGATTTCAAAACCTTTTAACCAGGTCAAGATCTTCAAATGAATCTTGGGATCGAATCCCAGGTTTTTGGGGCTCAAATCCCGGGATTTTGGGGCTGAAGTTCCAGGGGTTTTGGGTTCAAATCCCAGGATTTCAGAGCCCTTCAACCCAGGTCAAGATCTTCAAGTGAATTTGGGCTCAAATCCCGGGATTTTGGGTCCAAATCCCCCGATTTTGGGTTCAAATCCCACAATTTTGGGGCTGAAATCCCAGGATTTTGAGCTCAAATCCCGGGATTTTGGACTGAAATCCCACGATTTTGGGTTCAAATCCCAGGATTTTGAGCTCAATTCTCAGGATTTCAGAACCCTTCAGCCCAGGGCAAGATCTTCAAGTGAATTTTGGGCTGAAATCCCGGGATTTTCCAGGGGTTTTGGGCTCAAATCCCACGATTTTGGGTTCAAATCCCGGGGTTTTGGGGCTGAAATCCCAGGATTCCAGGACAAGATCTTCAAGCGACCCCCCCCTGGAATTTTGGGCTGAAATCCGGGGATTTTGGGGCCCCCTGGGAGTTCCAGCCCCGATCCAATAAAAAAGCTTCGGACAGGATGAGAGTTTGGAGTCGTTTTTTGGGGAATTTTGGGGGGAATTTGGGGAATTTTGGGGGTTTGGGGCGGGAAATTTGGGAATTTCGTTGGAATTTCCCCCAATTCCACCCCTCCCCCCACGTCCGGGGGGGGCTGAGCTTTGATTGGGGCGGTGGGGGAGGGGACGATCCCAGTATGAACCAGTAACCGCCACCAAAACCAGTTTGGGGCCCCCCTCCCCTCCCCCCCCGCCCTTTCCTTCCTGGGCTTCCCCTCCCCCACCCGCAGTGACAGCGCCAGATGTGGCCCCGCCCCTCCCCCACCCACCCCCCCCCCCCCCCCCCCCGCCCGGCCACATCTGGATCCGGTTTGGCTCCGGGTTTTTCCCAGTTTGGTCCCAGTTTGAGCCCAGTTTATCCCAGTCCATTCCCAGTCCAGTCCCAGTCCATTCCCAGTCCAGTCCCAGTTCAGTCCCAGTTCGGTCCCAGTCCAGTCCCAGTCCAGTCCCAGTCCATTCCCAGTTCATTCCCAGTCCATTCCCAGTCCATTCCCAGTCCATTCCCAGTTCAATCCCAGTTCATTCCCAGTCCATTCCCAGTCCATTCCCAGTCTAGTCCAGTCCCAGTCCATTCCCAGTTCATTCCCAGTCCATCCCAGTTCATTCCCAGTCCATCCCAGTCCATTCCCAGTCCAGTCCCAGTCCAGTCCCAGTCCAGTCCAGTCCCAGTCCATCCCAGTTCATTCCCAGTCCATCCCAGTCCATTCCCAGTCCATTCCCAGTCCATTCCCAGTCCATTCCCAGTCCAGTCCAGTCCCAGTCCATTCCCAGTCCATTCCCAGTCCATTCCCAGTCCAGTCCAGTCCCAGTCCATTCCCAGTCCATTCCCAGTCTAGTCCAGTCCCAGTCCATTCCCAGTTCATTCCCAGTCCATCCCAGTTCATTCCCAGTCCATCCCAGTCCATTCCCAGTCCAGTCCCAGTCCAGTCCCAGTCCAGTCCAGTCCATTCCCAGTTCAATCCCAGTCCATCCCAGTTCAATCCCAGTCCAATCCCAGTCCATTCCCAGTTCAATCCCAGTCCATTCCCTGTTCAATCCCAGTCCATCCCAGTCCATTCCCAGTTTCCTCCTCCCCCCGGCCGCGCCCTTCTGAGTCACCCCCGGGGTGGGGACATCGCCCCTCCCCCCCCTCCCCCCCCGCGTCATTGTCCCCTCCCCCCCGGGGTGTCCCCAGCGTCCCCTCCCCCCCTGTGACCCCGGGGCCAACCGGGGGGGGACCCCAGGGGACAGGAGGGGACCCCAGGGGACACCTGAGGGGACACCTGGGGACACCTGAGGGGACACCTGGGGGCACCTGAGGGGACACCTGGGGACACCTGAGGGGACACCTGAGGGGACACCAGGTGACACCTGGCCCGGGCGTGGCCCCGCCCGGGAATCCCGCGCTGGCCCCGCCCCGCTGTCACCGCTGTCACCGGCCCGGGCGGTGCCACCACCCCGGCCCGCGGGTGCCACCGAGATGTCCCCTGGGTGTCCCCGGGCTGAGCTGGCACCGCCCGGGTGCCACCAAAGCGCCGCCGGGCAGGGTCACCGTGAGCTGGCAGCGCCCGGGGCCACCAGGGCTGTCCCCTCCCTGTGTCCCCTCGCTGTGTCCCCTCCCTGTCCCCTCCCTGTCCCCTCCCTGTCCCCTCCCTGTCCCCGGCCCGGGCTCTCCGGGAATTTGGGATTTCGGGATTTCGGGATTTCGGGAATTCGGGAATGCCGGGTCCCCCCCTGCCACCCCCCCGTTGTCACTCCGGTGTCCCCCGGGCGCGGCCCCAACCCGAGGGTGGCGCGGGGCCAGCGCGGAATCCCAAACATCCCAAACTCCCAAAACAAACGGCCCCGGATCCCAAATATCCCCAAATCCCGAATATCCCAAAATCTCAAATATCCCAAACTCCCAAATATCCCGAACAAACATTCCCGGCTCCCAAATATCCCCAAATCCCGAATATCCCAAATCCCAAACTCCCAAAACAAACATTCCCGGATCCCAAATATCCCAAAATCCCGAATATCCCAGATCCCAAACACCCCAAACAAACAGCACCGATCCCAAATATCCCAAAATCCCAAACATCCCAAAATCCCAAACACCCCAAATGGCCCGAACAAACCTTCCCCATCCCAAATATCCCAAAATCCTCAATATCCCCAAATCCCAAACACCCCAAACAAACAGCCCTGAGTCCCAAATATCCCAAAATCCCAAATATCCCAAAATCCCAAACATCCCAGATCCCAAACATCCCAGATCCCAAACAGCCCCAAATCCCGAAAATCTCAAACCTTCCCGCCCCCCCCGGCCCCTTTGGGCTTCCCGGGGGTCCCTTGGGTGTCCCTGGGTGTCCCCGGGGGTCCCTGAGGGTCCCTGGATGTCCCCCCGTGTCCCCCCCGCGTGTCCCCGCGTGTCCCCTGGGTGTCCCCTGGGTGTCCCCCCGGTGCCCCCCCCGGTGTCCCCTGAGGGTCCCCGGGGGTCCCCGCGTGTCCCCCCCCCCGTGTCCCCCCCCGCGTGTCCCGGGTGTCCCCTGGGGGTCCCTGGGGGTCCCTGATGTCCCCCCGGTGTCCCCCCCCCGTGTCCCCCCACGCGTGGCGCGGGGCCCGGGGCGGGGCGGGTGAGGCAGCGCTCGGGAATGCGCCGGGATTTGGCACCGGCGGCTCCGGGAGCGCCCGGGAGCGGCCCCGGGACGGCCCCGGGAGCGGAGCCAGAACCGGACCGGGATCGGAGCCAGAACCGGACCGGGAACGGGGCCAGAACCGGGCCAGGATCGGGGCCAGAACCGGACCGGGAGCGGAGCCAGAACCGGACCGGGAGCGGGGCCAGAACCGGACCGGGAACGGAGCCACAACCGGACCGGGATCGGGGCCAGAACCGGACCGGGATCGGAGCCGGGAGCGGGCCGGGATCGGACCCGGAACGGCCCCGGAAATGGAGCCAGAACCGGACCGGGATCGGCCCCATAACGGTTCCGGGATCGGAGCCAGAACCGAACCGGGATCGGACCCGGAACGGCCCCGGGAGCGGGGCCAGAACCGGGCCGGGATCGGACCCGGGAGCGGAGCCAGAACCACCCGGGATCGGACCCGGAACGGCCCCGGGAGCGGAGCCAGAACCGGACCGGGAACGGCCCGGGATCGGAGCCAGAACCGGACCCGGAATCGGACCCAGAACCGGACCAGGAACGGCCCCGGGAGCGGAGCCAGAACCGGACCGGGATCGGAGCCAGAACCGGACCCGGACCGGACCCGGAATCGGACTCAGAACCGGACCAGGAACGACCCCGGGAGCGGAGCCAGAACCGGACCGGGAACGGAGCCAGAACCGGACCGCGAACGGCCCCGGGATCGGCCCCGATCCCCGCCGGGAACGGTCCCCGAACGGCCCCAAAAAGGCCCCGGTCCCACCGGACCGGCCCCGGAACCGGGGATGGGGAAAGAGGGACCGGGAGCGAATTGGGGGGAATTTGGGGGATTTTGGGGATTTTGGGGAATTTGGGGGTTCAAGGGTGGGAAAAGTCCCCCAGTTCCCTCCCAGTGCCCCCCCAGTTCCCCCCAGTGCCCCCCCAGTTCACCTGCGGGGGGCGGGGCTTGGGACTCACCTGGGGGAGGGGGAGGGGCTCGGGGGGGTCCGGACCGGCACCGGGACCGGGATTGGGTCGGGTCAGGACCCGGGACCGGGATGAGCTCGGGAACGGGAGCGGGACTGGGACTGAAATTGGACCGGGAGCGGGACCGGATCAGGACCAGAACCGGGACCGGACCGGGATCGGAACGGGGACCAGACCGAGATCAGAACCGGGATCAGAACCGGGACCGGACCGAGATCAGAACCGGGATCAGAACCGGGATCGGAACGGGGACCAGACCGAGATCAGAACCGGGATCAGAACCGGGACCGGACCGAGATCAGAACTGGGATCAGAACCGGGACCGGACCGAGATCAGAACTGGGATCAGAACCGGGACTGGACCGGGGTCAGAACCGGGACCGCATCAGGTTTAGGACTGGAACTGGACCAGGACTGGGATCAGAATCGGGACTGGATCGGGATCCGAACCGGGACCGGGAGTGAAACCGGGACTGGATCGAGATCAGAACCGGCACGGCTCGGAACCGGGAGCGGGATCGGGACTGGAACCGGGCCAGGATCAGAACCGGGCCGGGATCGGGGTCAGAACCGTCCCCGTAGAGGATCCGGGCTCGAACTGGGACGGGCTCGGGACCAGACCGGGACCAGGCCGGGACCAGAACCGCCCTGGACCGGGACCGGGCCGGGACCAGAGCGGTACCAGACCCGGCCCAGGACCGGCCCTGGACCAGACCGGGACCAGAACAGCCCCGGACCGGGACCGGACCGAGACCAGACCCGGCCCGGGATCAGAGCGGTACCAGAACCGCCCCGGGACCGGCCCGGGATCAGACCGGGACCAGAACCGCCCCGGACCGGGACCAGACCGGGACCAGCC
>JADMLD010000396.1:0-53155 GCA_017589585.1 Phylloscopus whistleri
CAGACTGAAGGAGCTGAGGAATGAATCATGGCTCTGGGAGCAGTACTCAGCAGTGAGCTCAGGAGGGGATCAGGCTGAAGGAGGCAAAGGAAGGCTTGGACATCATAACTGGGACATGCTAAAAATCTTTGCTAAATTAGCACCAATATGTTAATTTGTTGAAGACTTCTGAATGCCAAACTACTTGTTGGTGTTTGCAACTCAAGGGAGATGAAAAAAAGGATCTTCCATCACCCTGCAAGGTCTATTGTTTCCAAGTTCTCTTTAATTCATAAATGGAACAAACAGTCAAAAAGGCTGAGATTTTATTGCCAAATCCCTCTTTTGCAAACTCTCAGTACAGCCTAGTGCTGGACAAACACGTTTCACAAACTCGGTGATAATATTGATGTTTGTTTGCATCCAGTAATGCCAAAGCAACCAGCGGCAAAGTAGGCACCACACATTTGGCTTTAAAAATGTTGAAAAACACGAATGTTGCAAATTTTAAGGTCATTTAAATGCAAATGAATGTTAATATGTTTGTGTAAAGCCAAAATGGAATTTAACAGAGAAAGCTGTGAAGCAGGATATTTCGTCACTGGAACAAATCATCAGGAGGATTGAAACGCACTGGCCTGACATTATCAGAACGACCTGGGCAAGGTGAAAAGATTTGTCTTGACATTTATTTGTGGATGGATAATTTTACTGAACAGATTTTCTAAGGGGAAACTGGTTTTGACTGTTTTGTGAGAGTTCTACCTAATGAGCCAGCAGGAAAGACCAGTGAAGGGAAGTAGAGCAAGCCCTGAGCTGCTGAGCCTTCTTTACTCTTCTGTCATTGGCAGCAACACTGGTATTATTGCTAGTTCTTTCAATTCTATTATGAGCCTTGTTGGTTTTCAGCTTGGGTGTTTTTTTGATGTTGTTGTTGTTTTGTTTTGTTGTGGTGTTTGGGGGGTTTTTGTTGTTTGTTTTTTGGGGCTTTTTTCCCTTAAATTATCTGTTTTGGGGGTTTTCACGGGCCGGGAGAGATCCAAGATGCTGCTGCAAAGAAATCTGTGATAAAAAACAGATGTCTCCTTCCTCCTTCCTTTTTCCACCAAAGGTGAATTTCCCAGCAACAGTATGTGTGGTTTTCCATCCTCTGGGATATTCTGTAATTATTAATAACTTTGATAATTACAGGGTTGAGCTGGACTCCCGCAGAGACGGGTGATTAGCAGCTCTGTAGCCACAAGTCAGGGAAAGCAGCCTCTTATGTGTGTAGTTCTGCACAAATTGGTCATGAGAGCTGCTGCACCCAGAGCGGGGACAGGTGGGTACAAACCTGATGTCTGCAAGCAGGCCAGTGCTGGATAAATGTGCTTTTCCTTCTCCTGGGAGAGCAGTGCTCAGTGGTGATCTGTGTGAGGCAGGTCACATCCTAAACTACAGGCATATGTCAGGTGCCACGACATCACTGCCCTCAGAGGTGGCTGGCAAAGGGGAACAAAAGGGCAACCTTTTCTGATTGAGAGCAGGGAGAGGTGTGGATATGAACAGAAGTAAAGGATCCTAGAGAAGGGCAGAGAAAAAAAAAAAACAAAACTGGAGGTGAGCCTGGAAAAATGATGAAATACAAATCTTCCAAGAAGGCAATTAGCAACAAATCTTCAAGTTGATGAGTTTCTCAGCCTTGCTCAGTGCAGCCATGGTGAGGAGTAACCAGGATGTTGTAATTGGTCTGGGATGTGCAGGTGATGAACTGACCCTCTTCTGGAAGAAGGTGCACCATAACTCCTGTGTCTTAGGGCTTTGCACCTACTTGGAGCTGTGGATAAATCACCCTGGAGAAGGTCAGGACCACATCATCACTGCACTGATGAAGAACAGAAAAATAGTTTTGTGTCAGTCACCTTCAGAATCCAACACTTTTGGACTTTTGCCCTGAACTTTGGACTAGGCATGAACAGTAAGTAAAGCCAGAAGGTAAATGTAGACCTTGTGTTGTTTAGAGATGAGGTAATTAATAAAGTGAGATTGCAGCTGCACTCATTCAGCAGAGCTGAGGGTAGACAAATCTGTGCTGGACTTCTCCTCCAAAACAAGTCTGCAGAGTATCTGTCAGGGGCCACTGCAGCTTGACAGCAGGAAAACAGATGAGATCCCTGAAAGAGGATCTCAGAAAAATCTCCTCTCAGCCCCTCCAGAGACCTCAGCTTCCTGCTGTCTCTGCTCCATGTTTACCAGTAGATTTTCCCAGGTGGTATCCCACCTGCTCAGCTCTTTTATAAGTCTGGCCCCTGCAGGGGAACTCAGCTCTTGCAGAAAATCTGCTATGAAAAGAGTGGAATGAGAAAGCATGTTGACTCCCATGGGAAGGTCCTTGCTCTTTCCAGCAAGCTTTGGCTCATGCTGATTCATTTCTCTTCCCTATTCTCAGAAAATAAGAGAGGTTCAAAAGATCAGGGTGAAACAGGGTTATGCACTTCACCACTGATGTAGCACAAAGAAAATACATGCTGTCCAAAGAATAAATGAAGTCACACTCTCAGTTCTTAACTTACTTTAATTGAGTATATAAAAGAAGACTAAATTTCATTATCAGACTCAGCAGGAAAAGCTAAGCTGGAGGGAGGCAGTTCTTCATTAATTCACAGGGCTGTACATCACACATTATGTCTGGCAGAAAATAAAGTGTTTTAACTTGGAGGGGAGTATTAATTTTAGCTGGACAGAAACAGTGTCTAATGTGAGCACACCAACCTTTCTTCAGCAGTATGGATTACAATCAGGTAAATGATCTAATTGTCAACTTTCTCTCTAATGCCCTGATGTTTTCAGTAGCCACAACTGACAGTGGCACAGAGCTCCACAGTGCAGTCACATGCTCTGTGAGAAGGCAGCAGAAGCAGGGTTTCTTGGTGTCCCGTTGTGATGGTTTCATCACTTACTATATTTATGTGACTGGGAGAATACAAAGAGCAAAACAGGCTTATCTTTTAAATTACAAAGATAGTTTATTAACACACACTAAAAAGCTAAAATAGGAAGAGAAAAAAAAAAGGAACAACAAATGAAACTTCTAAAACATCTTTCTTTTCCTTTCTAAGTTTTCACTTTTCATCACTCAACATAAAAAGACGACTTGTAACTTCCGCCAGCTTTACCATTTTAAAAATAACCTTTTATCAGTTCCTTTAGGAAAGGAATCTCTCTGGGTTCTATAGAGACATCTGCAAACTGTGAAATTCTACCTTCTAGCAGCTTTCTCAACACTGCACATGGGCCATATCTGCTTATTAGGGGTACTGTTTAAGGATGCCTCCTCTAGTATGACACAAAGATTCTCTTCTTCTATTTCCAAAATCATCTCAAGACCCAAAAATCTCCTTTTCCTTAGGAGCAAAGAACTTCATATCACCTTTAACTAGAACCTTACGTCCCCCCCAAACAGCATTCATATGTTACAGGAAAAACCAGTTCAGTCTCCATAGTTTACCAGAAATGTCCAGCCAAATAAGGCCACTCCTCTTCTTCTGCCTTAAAGTCTTTTTCACTCTCTCTTCACTGACTTTAGCTTCATGCTGTGTCTTTCTATGGTTCAATCACTATATTCAATCTTCCTTCAGAGAAAAAGCCGGTGTTTAGAAAGATTCATCTGCTAGCAGGAAAGAGTTAAACTTCTCAGGCTGCCGAGCTGCCCACGTGGTCTTGTGGCGGCGGGAACTAAGACATTTAGAAGACACGCGCTGGTTTCTTCGGCTTGAAAAGGGGGACAGGGGCGAAGGAGCACTCCATCCGAGCTCTCTCTCCTCTCCATACTACCTGCCCCTCCGCGAGACAGTGGCTTCCAAAGCTCCGGCCTGGCCCGCCCCGGCTCCGGCGGCATCGGGGCCCGGGCCGGCCCGGCTCGGCTCGGCCGCAGCGGGCTCGGCCCGGCTCGGCTCGGCTCGGCTCGGCCGCCCGGCCGCAGCGGGCTCGGCCCGGCTTGGCCCAGCCGCTCAATATCACCTGGCTGCCACCCAGGGGACAGAGAGACCGCCCCTCCCTGCACTCAGCCCTTTTAAGCGTTACGCAAAAGTCGCTAGCTTACCTTCCAATGGTTAAACTACTTGTCAATCAAAAAACTGGTTTCTCATTGGACTGTTCTTCTCAATAAAATTTAAACTTTTGTTAACCCATGACACCCGTTTTTGTCTCCCTGCCCAAAAAACATCTTTTGAAGTGGAAAAAGATGTCGAACTCCATCTGAAAGCCAGAAACTGTCCTTTCTTCCACTGGTCCTGGTGCACCAGTGGTGCTGCTGCAATTCAAAGTAGCCTTTCAACACCTGTGAATGATCTTCTTCTTCCCACTTTTGGGGTTCTTTTCTCACTTTCTCATTTCTTTATTTCCTCTTGTTAGAGAAGGACTGGCAGGCTCTACCTGGACTGCCACCATGTGTTAGTTAAGTGACTGGCAAGAGGCATCAGAGCTATAATGCAATTTGTATTCATTGTGCCTCTCCAAAAAAGCAGGTAATTTGAGAAAAGATTGAAGCTGTGGACAATTCATTAGATGCTCATCTCAAAGGGAAGTGTGTCAGACAAGAGAATCTGATATGCTTCTGAATACCTGTAATTGATGCAATGTTCCATGTTAAAAATACCTCTCACAGTTACATATATTGGAAAATTTGCCTTTGACTGTAGGAAGTTGTTGGCTTGCCTGAATCAAGGTGGGTCTGAGCTTCACACAGATGAGTTAGCAGGGATGCATTAGGAGATGACAATCAAGGCCCTGTTCCCCCCAAGGCATGCCATGAAAGTTGGAATAAATCTTCTAACTGAAAACTAATTGATGTTATACCAAGAAATGCCAAACAAGACTGTGCTGGTATAGATCATTTTTTTCTTAAGCACTAAGGACAAATTAAGGTTCCCAACAGTGTTACACAGTGAGAGGTATTTGCATCTGGTATTGAGAAAAAAATGTCCACTCTGGGAGCTGTGTAGGCAGCCTCTCTTCAGGGCTGTTCTACCACTTCTTGCAATAGCAAACACAGAGTTCCACAAAGACTGAGACCTCTGAGGCATCCTTACCACCCTCACACATTACAGCACCTCCCTGATTCAGGAGAAGGCTGGTGCACATCTTCACAGAGACTCCTGGCAGACAAACAAACTAACAGTGCAGCTAATCTGGCACTCTGAAACACACTCAGCTTTGATATCATTGCAACAGGAATGTGAACTGGGTAAAAAACTGGAACTGCATTTCTGCAAATTAATAAAGGTAACCCATTTTGGTGGGATCAGTGAGGTCAGTGGCTTAGGATGAGAGAAATTGCAAGAAGTTCTTGTGAAAATGAGAATTTTTGCTGGTTTTTCCATTTTGCCTTTCCTAGGCCCAAAAAAGGGAGCAATTGGCCTCTTTTTTACCCTCTAAAAATAATTTAAAGTCTCTGCTCAGTCTCTTATTTTCTCAGATAACCAGTTCTTTCCTCTCATACTGTGTGTTACAGATGGCCCTTCTGTCTTGCTCTTGCTCCTTCCTCTGCACTAGCATTTTGGCAGTGCCACTGCATTGTTCTTGGATCACAGCTTCACCATCAGGCACAACACTTAATTCAAGACCCTCCCATCCCTGAGGTGACCAGAGCAAAAGCACTGTCTTTCAAGCTGCACTCCCATTTTCACTGTTCCAAATCAGCTCTGCCTTTTTGCTAGAGCATCCTGCATCCCTAAGAGTGTCTGTCCATTGCATCTTACTTCTTTTCAGTGTTATAATGCATGCCCTCATCTGAGACTGCTGAATTCTCCTGCCCTGTGTGTCACACCAAGTGTGTCTTTAGCCAATGCCACCTGAAAGGCTGCAGAACATTTTCCTACTTCACCCAGGCAAGTTTGACTAAATTCTGTCCCTCAGTCATCCCAAACCTCTCAGACTTTTTCTGGGACATGTCAGTTAAACATTTCTGTATTTAATAAATCTATTGATTAGAATCAGCCATTGTTCACACCTCCTGTTGACTTCACCAACACTGTTTATTAACTTGCTTCGCTGGAGGCAGCATCAGAAGACCTCACTCAGCTGATACACTCACTGATATCCACCACTTTCCCCTTCCCCTTCAGGCAGGTCACCCAGGAAAACAAATGCCATCACTGGCACTGCCATTGTTCTGGCATGTCTTGATAAATGCAAGTTGGCTGCTTTTAACCCTCCAACTAGCCTTTGTTAAGGGCTTGTGAAAGAAATTAGTGGATATCAGTGTCATTCTGGGCATCACAGCTAGATTGATGAGTTTATGAGTGTCTACCTCCTTCCTTTCAAAAAAAAAAAAAAAAGCACCAACTCTGGAGCTGTGGGCCACTGCCCTGGGGAGCCTGTTCCAGTGCCCAACCACCCTCTGGGTGAAAAACATTTCCCTGATATCCAACCTAAACCTCCCCTGACACCCATCGCAGAATGTTCATCTGGGGGACGGACATATTGCCCAGAAGGATCCTGTGAGAGACAGTATGGAAAGCATTACTGAAATCCTAAAGATCACATCCATTGGCTTCCTTTAGCTCAGTGTCTGTCTACCCAGCAGATTGAGCTGCTAAAAAAAACCCCTAATAACAATTTCTCAGCAGATTCAGCCTAACAGGTCCTCAGGACCTAAACAACCTGATAATCACCTGGTCAGGCACTCTGGTTTTATAGAAAAAGCTGAGGGTGAGAGGATCTGTCATACTGACATGCTACAACTCCCTGCATTCCTACTACATGGAGTTCTGGAACTACAAAGTATTCCAGATATTGAAATAAAATATTTACATTCCCCTTCCTTATTGGAGACTGTTTGCTGGATCAGCCTGTTGTCGGACTCTTATCTGCTGCAGTTCACTTTACTGCTAACTGTGACTTATATAGGATTTATGATTCAAATCAAGAGCTTGATTGAATTTACTTTGCTGGTGACAGAATCAATTCATTCTAGGTAGGAAGAGTGATGCATTGCTTATCAGCCCCTCTCAATAATCTGGCCCACAGATTATTGAGAAGCCTAGTGAGTGTCTTTTTATGTTTTGGAGTCATGGGGTTTTTTTCTTAAATAACTTCAAAATTACTGAAATTCAATATTATTCTCCTCAATGGTGGTTATGGAACAAGAAAAGCCCTGAAAAAAGCTCTTGGTAAGTTTCTTTTGATACCGAATGGTTTCATCCTGGTGATGTAAATATATTCTTCTTTCAATTAATTCATTTCCATTAATTTCACTTGAACTTTTAGGGTAATATCAAACATTAATTTTAATATTACATTTCAGTTGTGTTACTAATATTTGCTAGTGTAATGCTTTGTTATTATAAAATAACAATGTGTCCATCTAATGGAAATGGTGCATTTAGATATTGTTGAAACAAAATTATTTGATGTTTTCAAGACCAATTTGGTTGTTCTCATTAGTCATTTCTGGAGGAGGGAAATGGAAGAGCATTTTATGTTGAAATTTGATTTAAAACAAAAATTACTTCTGAAATGTTGGGATTTTATCACTGGCTAAAAATGCTGTTATCTGGTAGGTGTTTCTGCCAAGAAACAAAGAAGCTGACAAAATTAGGCACAGAATGAACAAGGAAAGTGATGGTCCTGTCTGGAGGCTGCAGAGATTTCCTTGCAGGTCACTAGATGAAGCAGAGCTGCTGTAGTGTGTCAGAAAATAAGGGTACTCAGCTCTACAAATTAAATGTCTCAGCTTCTCTCTCAACACCTTAATGCCATTTTTTGGTCCCTCCCTGTGACAATGGCATTACTTGAGTTCTTCTTGCTGCCCCCAGAGAGAGACACCGGAAGAATGTTCTCTCCTTCACACTTGCTATAAGGCTTTTTAAGATTTTGCACACT
Organism: Phylloscopus whistleri; assembly: GCA_017589585.1. NCBI lineage: Eukaryota > Metazoa > Chordata > Aves > Passeriformes > Phylloscopidae > Phylloscopus > Phylloscopus whistleri. Next base: position 7,843 of record JADMLD010000396.1, read on the forward strand.
GCTGAGCAGGTCGAGGCTTCTCCAGCCCATCCTTGTGTCCCCATAAACAGCCAAATTCACTGGGCATGCAGGACTGAGTCATCAGGCTGGAAATGAGCAGGCCTGAGGTGTTTCATGGAGTCCTGTAACTATCTAACCCATCTGACCTAACACTGTGCTTGACAAGTCACCTCCTATGGGAACTGACAGTGGTCAGAAAATAGATTTTTTTTGCTTCAGGCAGTAACTTGAAGCCTGTGGGAAAAGCCAAGTACATAACTCTCCCACTCTGGCCTGGGAAATCATAAGGAGGAACCCAAAACAATCCTTGCAGGTATCCTCTTCCTGATACCTGGTGTTTTTCCAACTTGTTTACTGGTAGAAATGTTTACAGGAAGGTGTTGTTCTAAATTACCAATAATATTCATTGTACCGAAACACTGTAAAAAAGAGTCTGTCTTTAAATAAACCTTTGCTGTAATGCCCTCCAAAGAAACCAGAGTTTTACATATCATTATTTGAGCCATCCCGAATCGTAACAATAACCTTCCAGAGAAAGTTAATTCCCCTGCTGTCCGTCTTTCTGGTGCAACTCACTTAAATATGCCCAGTGAAGACACAATCCAAAAGAAATGTAACTTAAAAGTGCCTCAAACAGGAGAGCTGGATGCAATTACTATGTGGACGAGGGAAGCTGAATGACCTTCACTCCCTGATGGATTCCCTCCTGAGCTAAACACATCTAAGGCTCTGGTTGTATCTATTCATCAAACTAATAGTGTGATGGTAGTTGGGCTTAATGGATTAAATCCTCACTTATGCTAACAAGCATCAAGCTCCTCAAAGTCCTTGAAGTGTGTGATGTGTGCTGGTTTCTCCTCCAAAAGCAGTGGACACTATGTCAGAAGATGCAGCATCAAGTGTAATAAAGACTTTTTAACATATTGTAAAGAAGCTAGATCAAAAGTTTACTAATGCTGGCCATGCCTGAGTATATGCATGCCAAAGTCTCAGATGTGATGGCTCCTTGCTCCTCAGGAGACCCCATAAGCTGTAGGACTATTGATGTGGCAACATTTTACACTGGCCTGCTCAAGTCCACTCTTTTTCTTTCAGCTGTGGGAAAAAGGGCAGGAAGGTTTCTATGCACTGGAAAAAATGAGTAAGTGATAATTGTGGCATTTTGCAAATCCTACAACGGCAATTGCTCAAATCATCCTGGTACTTAAGCATCACTCTTTTGCTAACAGAAGTTTGGGCTGAGGCACTCCCAGGCACTACTGTCCATTAAATTTTGCCTCCCCAAAAAGCTCCTCCCGGGGTTCTTTCTTATTCTTTATTAGTGACATCTAGTGACCAGCCAGAGTCATGCAGCAAATGAATAAAATCATAATAAGTTAGACTGAACTTACATGACAAGAAACTACTTGGACTATTAGTTTAACAGGTATTTCTCACTGCTGCCATTAGAGAAATCCATCAGGCTCTTGTGTTTAAAATTGTCCTTTGCTCCTCAACCTTTTGCAGAATGCCAAGGGCTGCCCTAGCTCCTGCAGGAGGTCCTATGAAGAAGGTCCTCAGCTGAGAATTTCCAGAATGTTTTATGATCCACAAAACAGTCTTGGGGTTTTGAATTTTGATGTGCTTTAAAGGTTCCAATTTTCAGGCATACAATTTTCAGCTTTTCTTATAAATCAGGTTTCCTCAGGATATCTCAGTTGGGTGTCTAAAAGACTTGGCAATTTGTAACATCTCCTTTCAACCTGCTTTCTTGATAAAAGAGGAATATTTAATTGCATTGCCACTATTTGCCTGAGTCTCTACTCCCTATCACTTTGCAGAGCAGATGTCTCTGAGGTCATTACACTCCTCCTGTGCTTCATGCAAATAGGGAACCATGCAGAGCAAAGCACCTGAGATGGCTGTACAAGACTGAAATCCTAAGTAAATAAAAAAAAAATCATTTGGGAAAGAAGGCAAGTCAGAGAGACACTTTATTGTACATCTACAGCAAAAAACATTTGAAGCTCTTGCTTTCTAGTACACACATCTGATTTGAGATGCAAATCTAGGGGGTAATGGGCTTGGCTTGGCCTGGTGTTTGCTACTGCAAGATTAATCTGTAAAAATAACCAGAGAAAGAGCCCTCTTTTTCCAAAGTAGTGCTGCACTGGGTGAACAACAGTACCCAGGTGCAGAGTAGCCCAGGTGTGAGGCTTTTAGGATCCATGGAAGATGCCTCTGCCCAAATCTACATGTAAATCAGACCATAGGCCAAACTCAATTGCATGGATTTTATTTAGCACTAAATGTGAGTTAGAGAGATAGAAAAGAAGAGAAGCAGGGGCAGGCGGGGGTGGGGGGGGGTGTGGGGCGGGGTGGGGAGGGTGGGGAGGGGGAGAGAGAGAGAGATCAGTGAGAAAATAATCACTACCCCTGTGGCATCCCATTGGTCTTTCTTCACTCTGGACTTCTGGGCACTGGGGATCCTGGAGCCTTCCTAGAAGTGCCACTGTTTTACAGCCTTAGTTCAGGGAATCCACAAGGTGGTCACAAATGTTCCCCAAACCTTGAGGTGGTGTGTGCGTGCATAAGCTGTTTGCTTCCTTTCCCACAGTTTGACACTGTGGTAGTTTTTGTCTGGATGCATTAGCCAGGATGTGCTCACCAGACCTCAGCTCAGCTGGGACTGCAAATAGCACCTTCCTGCTGTGAATTTCTGGCATCTGTACTTAGCTCAAGGTGCCTCTGTGGGGGCTTTTCTTATGGTAAGTTTCTTCTGTGGCTTTGACAGTGTTTTCAGAAGAACTCTATTTTTAAGTCCTTTTAAGAGGCACAACAGGCAGACAGAGATGTGAATGCCCCACAGTTTCTATTTTCTCTTGCCTCTTGGGGAGATGAGGAAATGCCAGTCTGGTCTTTGCCAAGCAGTCCAGCTAAGGAATCCCAGCTCCCCAGCAAGATTTCAGAAAGGTTTCTCAGCAACCAAGCCTCCACACTGAATGGAGATTGTGCCTCAGATAAAAGGCATTTAAAGGGAGCTGAATCAACATTGCGTTTTGGCTTGTACACTCACCAGGGTACCGTGCAGGACACAAACTCTGTGCCGTGCCTGACCTGCTCCTGATACTGCCACAGTAAATGGTGTGGGATGGGGTAGCAGAACTGGAGAGACACCCAGCTCTCCATCCAGGGCACATTGCTGGTGCACCTCTGCTGCTGAGGGAATCTGAGTGTGAAATGCCAGCTCAGCATGTGAGAATCTGAAGAGCTGACCCGAGCTGCAAGCAAGGCACAGTGAGGGAAGGGGAGTAGGGCAGCCACGGGCCAGCAGTAAGATTTAAAGTTCTTTCTTGTGTCCCTGCTGTACTTGTCAGTCCAGTCCTGGGTCCACACGGCTCCCCAGGGTGCCTAAGAGCTTTGGGCTCTGCATACTGAGCACGCTCCAGCCCACAGGCTGGGGAGGGGAATGGCTCAGCATCATTTCCTCTGAGAGATGCTGCAAATGATAGAACTGATGACAGACTGAATACAAAAGCGTTGCAGCCTCAAGCACAGCCAAAAGGGCCACACCATTATGCCATTAGTCAGAGCAGATGGTTGTGACTGTGGCAGTGACCTGAAACTGCTCATCTCGTTACTCAGGGAGGGCTTCAGCCATGGGACTGGCAAGTGTGGAATAAATAAACCAGGCTCTTCTTTCCTTCCTGAGCTGCCTGCCACATTCAACTCTCACTTAAGGCAAAGAGAGCAGTGAAACTAATGGTAACAGCTGAACTCAATGTCCTTTACAGCCAAACCACTGCTGGAAACAGCTGCTGAAACAAATTTTGGATAAAGATGGCTTAGTCAAGGGCTTGTAGCTTTTATCTCTTTACTCAGACTCTATTCCTCTGCCTTTTTCTGAGGCTTCATTCTACCTTCTCACCACCAAGCACCTTAGGGCAGCGATCCCATGTTGCCACTGGCATGTCCACCCTCACATGCACTTGAACAAGAAGTTAACACCTTTCCTCCTTGATCCCCAGCACACTGACCCATGGGACAAGCATCCCATAGGAGTCAGGTGCCCATATTATTTCCTTTAGGGCCCCTCTTTGCTCCAAGACTGACACATCTACTGGAGTAGATGCAAACATCTGGAACAGCTACTGTGAAAACAGGCTCAGTCTCCACTCTCAAAGAGCAGCTGGAGAAGTTTTGCTTTCTCTTCTTGAAGAGGAAGTGAAGAAAGGGGTGTAATCTACAGCTTGGGCAGTAAAGAAGGGTCCACTACAGAAATTTTCCAACCCCCTCCCCAGGCCATCCATCTTGTCTTGCATACGACAGACCAGAATCTCCTGTTTAATGTAAGTTATGCCCATCTCCTAGGAGGTGAAATCTCCCTCTCACACTTCCAGCCTTCACAGTGAGTGTCACTCAGGGTAGAATTTGCAAGGCTTACTACAGCCTTTTTGAAAAACAAGACATCTGCCACAGTGTTTTGCCGGGTATAAAAATGTTTGACGAGTGATGGAATTTAAGGATATGGAAGGCCTCAGATAGCACTAGGCTTTGCTTTCTCCCCTCAGGATTACAGAAATTTACTGTGAGAAATGTCTCTTTAGTAGCATACCAGGCTAAATGCCATGGTCAACATACCAAAGCTGGGCAAGAAGAGACCTGGGGATTTATTTTTTATACAATTTGTCTTTAAAAGTACCACTTTTGATTTGGAGCATTTCCTTATCTTCAGAAGCAGTAGCAAGTGAACTGTGTGGAAACTTCCAACAGTTCTCAAAGAAAACGACAACACCTGCAACCACAGTGGAAAGGCCCCTGCCTTTGGAAAGTGTATAGGCAACTGTAGGCACTAAGAAAAATCATCTTGGATGAAAATTGAATTTTTATTTTTTTTTTACCATCCCGTCCCTGCCTGTTGGCAATGTTGCAGGCAGTAACTTACTGGAAGCTCTAAGTAAAGCCATGAAACACTTGGCTGCAGCAGTCAGCTTCGGAATGCCTTTGCAATTTTCATTTAATCAGCTGGCAGCTGTAATGACAGAGATGGGTCTGCAAAGGCATATGTCTGAGGAGCTCTGACACACAGCCCCTAGCAGGCACAGGTGCCTTGCTCCCAGACTGCAACAGGAGGTGTGGCTGGGAAGGGCTAGAAAGGCTTTGGCAGCACCTGGAGCACAAACCTGAGGCAGGAGAAGTAGCTCCTTAGGTACCTTAGCTACCTTAGTAGGTAGGAGAAGTAGGAGTAGGTGTTCAAGAAGAGAAGGTAGCCTTGGAGCACCCCCTGAAATGCTCCACAGACCATAACCACCTCCATCCTAATCCCTACCAGGTCATGTTGATAATGGTCCCTCCTTGCCTTCCTGTCTGTAACTTGGCTCCACTTTAAAATCCTAATGTAAACAGGCAAACCTTTAAAGCTATTACTGCAACCATGTCGAACTACACAGTGTTTATCAGTAGCTTAATTATTCTTAATTGCTTTACTTACAGGATCTCATTAACATGGCTAAAAAGCCAATCAGACCAAAAAGCTCCCTGTATTTTACTGTGTATATCAAGAACATAATACAGAATTCATGAGGGCAGATTTTTGCCCAGTTTTCCCAAGGAAACACTTTTGTGTCTGTCAGCAGCCGCTGTTGTGCTATTTTCCCTCCTTTAACATCTTTCCAGTGTTGTGTCCAAGCTGGTTTGATATGAAAGATACAAAAATGCTGATTTCTGTCAAATACCATGAATATAGGCAGGTGGACAGAGAGAAAATATAACAACATGGTAAATATTATTAGCCATGAATTCATATTTACTTTAAAAGCTTTAGTGAGAATATAAAAGTGTTTTGAGCATCAGACTAATCCTTTAAGATCTTATTTTATGACATCCAACACCAAATTCTTCTAAGATGTTCTAATTCAGCTTAGAGTGTACTTTTTTGTCCATGTGGTTCCTTCATTCTGCTTTACTAAGAAGCCCAAATGAGGGAAAACCCAGCATTTCTATGACAAGACCTATTTTCCGTAAAACTATAGTGGCTGTCATTAAACCTTATTTGCATTCTCTCATTATTTATCCTCTCAATACTGCATTCCCTTTCTTTTGCATTGCTTTATGCTGGGGGGTTCAGTATTACTTGGGTCACCAACAGCATCACTGGGAATTGCTCTGGGTACCCTGACATGAGTGAAGCTCCTTTCCTACTAGTTTTTCCATCCTGGGACTCCTCAACCTGGTGTAGTGGTGCATTATTTTATTTGCCTTTTAATTGTTAATGGTTTGTTCTGTGTACCCCAGTTTAATTCCCAGTTTGATTTATCCCACAGCTGTGTCCCCTGTTCTATGCCAATCTCTGTTTCTCCCTACCCCTGACTCGATCTCTCCCTGCCTCTGGAGAGTTTCAGGGAGGGCTTTGAGTGATTGGCCGGGATGTCGGGGTTCCCCACACCCCCCACCCCCCCCCAGGGGATTTGTCCCCTATCCTGTCTCTCTCCCCTGGAGTGACTCCCTGACCTTTCCTGACTGGTCCCTTCCCCCTGTTCCCCGCCCCCCACCCTGGCATGACAGCAACAGTCACGGGGCAGTCTCCGCTTTGCCTGGGGAGAACCTCTGAGGTGAAGTTGCCCACCCCCCCCGCCACGAGGGTTCCACTGAAATCTCATTGATAAACCTCCGCAAAGTCCTCCTTTCATCATCCTTCGCCATAGTCACAGCTGCTGCTGCTAAAGAAACCCACAGGATCTTCCCGGGTCTCCAGAGTTCAGGGCAGGACCTGGCAGGCGCAGAGCGGAGCAGCGGTGCGGGCTGGCCGAAGCCAGGCGGGAGAGGACGTCTCCCGGAGCCCCCGCGGCTTCATCCTGGTAAGTCCAGCAAGACCAGACAGTGGTAGGAAAGACTCAGGGGAGGTTCACAAACAGCTCTTTTCTTTTCTGCAAGAAAAGAGATATTCCTTCCCATCTTACAGCCTTTGTAGCAAACAAAATGTGTATTCTCCCTTTGGCTTTTCTCAGCAAGTGCTGATCCCTCTCCATTGGAAATCCCACAACCCTTCACCCACTTTGTCTTACTTCTTTCCTCAAATGACTGGCAATGTTGCCCAGGGCAGGGCAGATACAAAACTGCCCACTTGTAAAGAAAGGAAAAAAGACCAAAAAAATTTTGTCTTCCTTTACAAATCACAGGAGAAAAACTCTGTCCTCTTTTCAGAAATGGAGATGTTTCCTGTGGAGAACAGCTGGATGGTCAAAAGGGAAAATCCTCACCAATTTGTACCTGTCCAGGTGCCAACATCAAGTGCACCATGCACATGAATTTCCAGTTTGACATTTTCTACAAACTGGACCTACCTTCAGGAGTTACTACAAAACCCGTTCTTCTTCAACCTGAGAGATCTAGCTGGGGCATCTGGGGAGCTCCAAAAAGTTTCAGAAACACTAGGCAAGAAGAGGCAAATTCTCAGTCTGTTAAGCATTATGTCCCCGTTGGCATCAACAGGCTCTGGCCATTCATGGCAGCTGATGCAGGGTCTGGCACCAGAAATTCTCCAGCTTTACTTTTATGAGATCTCGAGACATACTTATGGCTCACAGCAGAGCTCTGTGCCAATGTTGCCTTGCAAAAAACCCTGATGTGTTAGTTTAACATTATTAGTAAATATTTAGCTCTGCTGCAGCAGCACTTTCTGGTTATTTAATACCTCCAGGGACAACCTTTTTGAAATAATAGGTGAAGTGCTGGGACTTGAGAGAGCTAAGTGTAATTCTCTGCTGTCGTAGGCACAGATCTTTGGCAGATCAACAAGCAATGCTGTGCTGTGATAGGGTATCTGTGTACATCCCAAACCTTTGGGAGATGGGGTGCAGAGTAATGGAATTATGGCTATACAGTTGTTTTGTGTGAAAGCATAGAAAGCAGTTCAAATGTGAAGTTCAAAACGCAAAAAAGGGGCATTAAGTTGCCTTGTCTCAAATGTGAACACAAAAAAGTCCTGTTCTGCAGATTTTAAAGGTCTATGAGCAAATAACTGGTAATTCCCACATGTGTGGAGTTATCTGGCTTGTAAATGTCTGTACCTTATAAAATGTTGGATTTGTTTGTTCTCTTCTGCTATCAAAAATCCCCTAGGGAATATTTATCCTTCCTTTGCATGGAGATAGTAAGAAGAACAAACTTTTAGTTATAGAATATCACCACGAGCTGGGCTTCATGCCAACAAAGATGTCAGGTCTAGAAACAAAACATGGTGTCCTGATGTAGTATTTGAATCTGTGTCCAACCTTGTGGAGAGGTATCCAAGAAAATTCCTATCTTCTCTAAGAAACATTTTGTCAGAATTGAGAGGAGATGGTTTGGGTGGCCAGTAACTCTGAACCAAGAATGTCACTTTTCAGCCTGACTTCTCCAGTATTCCTAGCTTTCATGTTTCGCCTGCAAAATAAAGCAAATAAAATCATCACAAACAATCAAGCAGCTACCTTAAGATAATATGTGAGAGGAGAGGAAACTCAAGATTGGTGGTGAGTGGTCCATGAGAGTAAGAACATAGTCAACCCCACTGCAGCACCATGGTTCATTCAGCTGTGCATGCAGAGCTTCTCTCCTTGGCAGAAAAAGGGATTAATTATTTCGTTAATCAGTTAACATGTAGCAATGTGAGGGTGGGGAAAGGCTGCAAGATAAATGTTACCACTATTATCTAAATCAGACAGCAGCTTCTCATAAATGCCTTATTTCTCATGTAAAGGATGTTGTCAGTACCAGAAGAATTTTTCATCTCAAAAATTTCTATTAAACAACTTGGTACTGGGCTTCCAATTTGAAACATATTCTAACTAACAGACAATATGAAACAATGCATAAATTATTTACCACGAAGATTTAGAGCACAAAAACTGTGAGAAATGCATCCGAATTTAATGGATGGATGCAGAACACGGTGTATCTAATTTCATAAATACCTTTGTATCCCAGCCTTTCTTTGTCCTTTCTATAAAATGTTTTTATGGCGACAACTTTAATGGTGCTGAAATTGCTCCTTTCCTGATGTTCAGATCACAAGAACTTTGTTTGCCTTTCGTATATTACCCAGTATTATTTTGTCTTCTTATCATAATGCTATCAATTATTTCCCTTTTTCTATATAGATTATTTTCCCACAGTCATGTGTCCCCTGTCCAGTAGAGGGGTATGGCTGGGCTGATTGTGCAGTAGCAAATATAATAGCAACACACCTCAGCCTCATTCCTGAGGAAGAGGTGATGAGCTGCTGGGACCATCCCTTCCAGGACCTTTGTCTCATATCAGTTGATATAAAAGGTCTGTTTGTGTTGGGGCAGCTCCATAAGTGCCACGAGCAATACATCAATGAAGCTGCTTTTTTGTCCAAAGTGTTTCTTTTTTCCTTCCTGACCTTTCCTTTTGGAACCGTTGTATTGGAAATCAATGGCAAGTTTTATGTACTGGTTTTTTAGCTTTGCTGTCACAGCCCAAAATTGGCAAGAGAGAGAAAACAGATAAAATCCTTAAGAGGCATTTGTCAGGCAAAACAAAATTAAACCATGTGCTGTTTTTAAAAAAATCTCACAAACCATTCAGTGGCCGAAGTCCGTGCTCACATTACAGGTCTGGGAGTTCACTAAATTGCTCCTGTAAGCGGTGTGCATCCCTCTGTATTTAGTGTGATGTGGTTGAAAACACAGAACAGAAACCAAGCAGAAGTGATGCTCCAGACCCTTGTAAGGAAATGTGTATGTGTTGCTAATACAGCTTGAGCACTTCTAAGATATTGGACATTGCTCGTGTTTGGCAAGTAAGCAGAAAAGCACTTCCTGAGCCATTATCTGCCAAGCTGCTGAGCTTACATAAACCAATTTTCTGTAGCTACATCTGTGAGCAGTTCTGGCATCTCTTTCCTGTCCCCAACATATCTCCTTGATCAAGTCTTTAAGGGACTCAAGGAAAGCTTAAAAAGCAAATGTGACTTTGTCTCAGCTCAGATTTTGGGCATCTTTGTGCTCAAATCATTAGCAGATAAGGAATCAGTTTGCATCCCCTTTGGCAGTGAGAGATCAGTCTTTTCCAGCAGCTCCTTTTTGAATGTACAAGTTGAAAGGTTGGAAGAAAATTATTCCTATTTAGGGCAATATAGGTGCTTAGTGCACATTTTCCAAAGAAATAGCACTGCAAACCAAAATAGGAAAAGACCTGGTTAAAGAATATTTAGAGAAGTTATGACATCCTGAGGAACAGCTGAAGTTTTTCCTCCTGCACTTTGTAGTCAGGTGAGAAGATCCCTACACCTTTAGAGGTTATTTCTGTAAATTTTCTGTGCCCGAGAAATTGAGGAAGGCAAGCAGAGGAGTTCACCTTTCATGAAAGAATGAAGAACTAAGGAAATTGCAGTAATATAATACCCAGAAAGGAAGAAGATAAAATTATTAAACAATATCTTAGTAGTCATCTAGGGAATAAACTGATAAAAACAGCCAGCATGGATTATTCAAGAACCTACTTTCTCAAACCGTTTCTAATTTCATTCTTTGTCAGAGCAACCAGCCAAGTGGATAAAGGGGAGGCAGCAGATGAGATATGTCTTGAATTTATTAAGAGTATGACATTGTCTTGCATAACATTCTCTTAAGGAAAGAGGGAAATATGGCCTAGTGGGTGCACTCATAAAACTTGGGGATGGCTCTGTGTTGAGAATAGCACCGAGAGCTTTGGAGGACAGGATTAGCAAATGCTGGATTAGCTGGAAAAATAGTAGAAATCAGCGTAGATGGCTCCAGTAAGATAAGAGCAAAGGAATTCAGGCAGCTCTGAATGATTTCTTCAGGGGTATCTGCCACTGCAACATAAGAGTTTTTTGCTGTAGGAGTTCTTCAGAAAATGTTTGCCCTTCACCAAAATGAGTTATGTACTTTCTTTCCATGAAGGGTCACTGGAAAAGCACAAAGCTATCAGACTACATTTCTCCAAAAAAAGCTGAAATTCTCTGTGCAGGCTTGCTCCTCAGTTATTCCAGCCCCAAACTGACCACTGACCAATTCTTAGTTTAAATGGTGTATTCAAACATCTAGGGCTGTTATTTTTCAGCTAGACATACTTCATGGAAAGGAGCATCACTAACAAAACTCACATTTCCTGTGGCAGAGGAAAAGATGTTCCCTTGGGATTAATCTTTTGGAGTAATTAATTAATTGACCACGGCTTTGTTCAGTGCTGACTCCCCAGTTCTGATTGAGAAGTAGAGGAAAGAGCGTTGCTGTGGAGTTAAATGCTTTGGCTTTATATTGCAGTGGATATGATGGAATCTTGCATGGGGTCAGATGTGATAAACCCCACAAAGGTCCGTCACCTCTGAGGGGCCAGCCCTCACAGAGAAATGGCTTAAAATAATTTCGTGAGATAGCTTTTCAAGTGTGTTTTGTAAAGCAAAGGTTTTAATAAAAGCTGAAAATAACAATACAGAAACAAAAGAAAAAGCTGAGCACAGGTGTCAGAGAAGCCTCTGACACCTTGCTAAGACACCTTATAAAGCTCTGAGCACCTCTGTACTCGTTCTTAAATACACAACGCTCAAGGAGGGCTCCATTGGCAGAGTGCCAATAGAAACAGCTTCAGGTTTTGAGAAACATTTCTAAAGCCCAACCAGTGCCCCTGTGCTGGCACTGAGCCAATACTGATGAGAAGGGCACAGATCTTTCTAGTTTGGTTTCTTTATATGTTCTAAGGTAAATTGAAACTCTTTTTCTTATACAGAATCATTTGTTTGGGTGTGGAAATGCACTCCTACATGGATATTACCTTTACTCTTTTCATTTTTGAAGGATGTGGCTGAACTTTACTGCTGGAGAAAAGGATGTTGTGAAAATAAATATAGCAGACAATAACAAATTGCTTGGATTGAGTAGTATGTGCCAAAGCATATGCCAAAGACTTTCCATGCCAAAAACACTAAGCTGCTACCAAAACTGTATAAACTCTTATTATGCTACAAGAGTTTAGGATATCTAAGAAAAACTCCAACCAAATCTGCTAGATTTGGTTATCAGTAATGTTAGGACCTGCTTGCCCTGTTTCAACAGCAGGAGTCACCACAGCACGAAGTGAGCCCAGGAACAGGGGACAACAACCACAGATGCATCCCTTTCTTCACTTTATGTACATATGTGACATAGCTCATACAGAAATACACCACTGGTGTTTACAGAAATAGAAGACAAAAAATAGAATCGATTGGAAGAATTTATACTTTTTGAGGAAATATTTAGGTAGCAAACTTTTTTTTCACTAGATGTTGAGCACAGCAGGAAGGAGGGAGGAGAAAGAGTACTTGGAAAAAAAACCTGCATGAAAATTTGTTTGATGTTCAGTACACATTCATTCATTGACATTAAAAAAAAATAAAAATACAGGTAAGAAAACCTAATTAAATAAAAAAACATTTTCCACTAAAAAAACCAAGTAATTCTTCAAGGAACCACCAATGCCTTAACTGAAGGGTTTTCCTGTGAGGTCTGCAGGATTCTTCTCGACGTTGTCCAATGCAGACATACATTTTGGTCACTGTACTACCACCTGCTCTTAGCTTTTCTTCTGCAGGGAAGATAAAAGCCCTGAAAATGGATAGTGCAGCAGTATAGACACGCCTTGCAATCCAATGCAGAGATGTTCTGTGCTGACCACTTACAAACAGTCTGAAAAGCATGAAAATCAAGTTATGTTTCAAGACAATGTGTTATGATACAAAACCTTGGATCAGATTTATGCATTTCCAAGAAATGTATATCCTGGAGCTCAGGTTAAACACACACAGACTTCACCTGTTGTTTCTAGTATAAATTATAAACTTGCTTTTGTCTTTTTCCCTTGAAGGCTTTTGCAAAGTTAATTGTCCCTGACTTCTTGCCAGCATTACCTCAGTAAATACAATAAATGTGCATTGGCAAATGCCTTGCACCATGCACATGTCAATTTTAATAGATCAATAATTTATTTTCCTGTAATCTCCAATCTAAGATATATTCTACAGAGTTTGCAGAGAGCATATCACTTTGTGGAGGTGCTGGTGTATCACCACATCCATAAACATACTAAAATATTCAGAAAGATGTAAAAATATTTTTAGCAGGATAGACTTCTGTATTGGGTGTCTGGCAAAGCTGGATGACTTCTTTCCTCAGGAAAGACATGGCTAATTGTGCCTGGAGGAAGGCTTCCCAGATGGAGGAAGAAAAGCACACCACAAGCTTAGTGCAGTTGTTTCCTCTGGATCTTGAGGTGCCCTGACTCTCCCAGGCAGAAATACCCAGGATCTCCAGCTGCTTTCCCATAGTAGCTTAGAGCAGTAACATCTTTCAAGTCTTTAATCTCAGTGCCTGTATCATCACAGGCTCACTCCAATGTAAAAGTCAGAGGATAACTTGATCCATTGTAAAATTATGGCTGAGTTAGATCATCATTTCTCCTTTTCATGGCTGCATTCATTGCTCCTTCCCATTTGTCAGTTTTGCAATTTCTTTGTCGAAATTCTCCTCTTCCCATTTCGAGGTCAAAAGTTTCCCACTACTGTGTCAGGTTTTTTTGGTCCAATTAGAGGTGAATTGCTCATCAGAAAGATGTCAGAATTACTGGAGCACAATTAACCCTTATTGTTTCCAGTGGCAGGACAAGTCTAACCAGCCCCAGGTGAAATCCCTTCGCTCTATAAATACCAGTTATGCTCATATTTGCTGTTATCAATATGTGCAGCCTGACAGATGCATTTTTCTTAGCCTGTGTGCAATCTCCATTTGCATGGTAATGAGGCCTTCCAAAGGCATTCAGGAGGTGAGATGGGAGATGAACTCCTTCCATCAGCACCAGTGTCTTGTCATCAGCAGTGGTTTTCAGGAACAGGAAAAGTTCCAAGGGAGCTGTGCCTGAGCTTAAAGCTAACACTTGCCACCACTGGTGATGGGACAAGCTGCTGCCAAATCTGCTCATGACATAACCAGCCATATTTTAAGATAAATTAATTTATATACACCCTTACCATAATATTGGATTAAAAGAGTGGACAGGAGATGAGGAATAATAATTTGACCAAGTTCTGGTGGGCTCTAACCCCAGTTTCCTAATGAAGCTGAGTTTTCACACTGCAACATTCATCTTCCTCTCTACTTTTTGATGACTAACACTGAAGCTGCTGTCCAATTTAAACCTCATCAGACTTAGCTTGAGCTCTGAAAGATAACCAAATCCCTGGGTACTGCCCCTTCTCCAGCTATTTTCTCCTGGTGTATCCTTGCCATAGTTCACCTCATGCATTCATGTGAGCCTGTCTTCTCCAGCCCTCCCTTAACTCCTAAATTTTCTTCATCACTGTATTTCCAGGCTGATCAGTCCTAACCTGCTTATTCATGGTTTCCTTGCCCAAAAGCTGTGACAGACTCCCACTGTCCCTATTGCAATTTGTTGAAGCAGACCCTCCTGAGGTGAGCAGACTGTTCACCTGTTCCACCCTGTCCAATGTGTGGGCTGACAGTAAGCTCCTCCCACAGCCACGACGATTATATTCACCAACACCTTCTCCAACCCTTCTCTAATGACTCCAAACAACAGATTTGTTTTTCCAGCACAGGTGGTATTTATCCAGGCACCCACCATCTGTTTTCACAACTTTCCTGGCACAGGTGCTGTTCACTGGGTAAGCTGTTTCCTCCTGCTGAGATGGTGCAGAAAACCAGGTCGCAGCTGTTTTCTTCCTGGTGCCTGGTAGTTTGTCTGAGCTCACTATTCCCATGCATTCCCACTATTTCATTTCATTATCTCATGAGTTATATGAAAGTAATGTTGTACAGAAACCCCTTTCCCCAGACAGTGATTGAATTTTGCTTATGTCATTAAAGGATTTGTTCCTCTGTTGTTTTCTGTAACAGCAAGTAATTCCCATTAAATATTAAGTAATTGATTTGCCATATTTGTCTGGGGGCTTTTATTTTTTTTAAGTAATTGGTTGATTTAGTCATTGCAATTACAGTAAATCAGCTAACAAAAAAAAAAGCCAAATAATTAATTTACTTAGTATTTAAATATTGCAAATTGCCGTAAATGACTGCAGATAACTTGCACAGAGGGTAGATTTTCTTATCACTTGCAGGAAATGGAATGATTAATTTCCAAATGTGTGCTGTTTTTTGGTGCTTTGCCATTTTGCCTAGTGAGCAATGCACAGGAAAATTCAGTTACTGATGCTGATCCCAAGAACTGAGATCCCTGACGTTCCTCTCTCAGCTAAAAGAGGCAGTGTAAAGAGAGGTAAAAAACCCTAATTGCACTTATGTGAGAGTCTGAGCACCTTGCTAACAGGTTTAATCTCTCATTAAGGATTTTCTGTTGTCTAATAACACTTAAGTTTCTGTTGTTTCACTCACATGAAACATGAACATTCTGGCAATGCCTCCCCTATGTGTCCACCTCTTTGCAGTGAGGGGAAACCCTGTATGAACATATAATCTTTGCAGTCTCTCAGCTACTGGTAAATCTGGTGGAAACGACCAAAACAAGCAAAAACGGATGGAGAGAAGAATAAGGGAGACAGATACTGATTAAAAGAAAAAAATCCCGGTACTCTTGTTTCTATAGGAAACCATGTGAATAAATAGGTTTCATGCCTTTCATCCACTAAGAGGCCAAAATATCTCTGTGCTGCTGAAGATGGGATTAAGTCAGACTTCCTCCAGTCTCTGCTGAAACAGAGCTTTTTTCCTCTGAAAATTCAGTGCTGAGGATGGTAAAAATTCAGCCTAATTAGATTCAAAAGAACAAAACAGTGGGCTGTCTTGGGAGTCCCACTTCTTTCCTCTCAGTCCTTTATGTGTTTATTTTGAAGCATTAGTGAAATGTCCTTGTCTTCTTGTCACAGCCCCTGTGGGAGCAAAGCAGGTACAGAGAGGAAGGGGCTTCGGAGAGCCCCAGATCAGGTTTTACAAGCTCACCCCTAAAAAGCACTCAGGAATTTGCTTAATTATAAAGCATGTGATCAAAGAATCATTGAATCCTGGAACTGTTTGGGTTGGAAAGGACTTTAAAGATCCGTGGGCAGGGATTGCACTCACTAGGTCAGGTTGCCTCATCCACCATGCCTTGAACACTTCCTGAGGGGAAATAGTACAGCTGATTCTGAATGTGCACACAGGGATTATAATCCAAGGTAGGACTCCACATCTGATAAAATCCTCCTCCTGTCCCTCTCACCAAGCTTTGGGCCGCACTTGGAGTCTGCAAGAGAGATGCTTTTCATACAAACATGTTCAGAAGATGTGCTCCAGGATCATAACTCATGGTGACTATCATTCTGTCAAGGACTTGAAGTCCTCAGTGCCAACTGCTTCACACCATGGGACCAAAATCTTGTTTGTATCTCATTTTCTTCTTCTATTAGGCTGAGTTTTTTCATTCAGTCAGTGGTTAAACTTGAAAACAGAAGTTTAGAGACATGAGATAATTTCATCCTTGTAAATACTAAAAACTTGAACAGATTCAGCCGTGCTCCTCCTGGCCTTGCTCTAAGCAGAGGGAACAGACGAGTTCCCCAGAGGTCCTCACCAGTCTGAATTATTCAGTGCTTCCCTTGCTTGTGTCACATACTAAATACATTCTGTCTGAAAGGGGCTGTAGTCAGTATCTTCATGATGTCTCTCAAAACTTCCTATCACACACAAAATAGACTTGCAGGATTTCTTCCTCTTCATTTCACCCTTGGTGTGCTTATGTGAGTGTTGAAAATCGCTTCAGAATGTTTAACTAATTCTAATTGAACCATTCTCATTTTCTCACCAATCTCACTCACTCCATAAATTTGCTATCCCTGAAGTTTTGCTTTCAGACCCAGTCTCAGGTTTGAGAGGGATTTACAGAGCAGGAAGAAATAACAAATAATGCCATAATATTTACTCTTGCATTGCTGGCACTTGAAATTTAGAAGTGTATTCAGAATCACAGAATCACAGAATCTCCAGGTTGGAAGAGACCCTCAAGATCATCAAGTCCAACCCATACTATAACACCTCAACTAGACCATGGCACCAAGTGCTACATCCAGTCTCTTCTTAAACACATCCAGGGATGGTGACTCGACCACCTCCCCGGGCAGGCCATTCCAATACTTTACCACTCTTTCTGTGAAAAACTTTTTCCTAATATCCAACGTATACTTCCCTTGACTCAGCTTAAAACTGTGTCCTCTTGTTCTGTCAGTTGTTGCCTGGAGAAAGAGACCAACCCCCAACTGACTACAACCACCCCTCAGGAAGTTGTAGAGAGTGATAAGATCACCTCTAAGTCTCCTTTTCTCCAGGCTAAACAACCCTAGATCCCTCAGTCGTTCCTCATAGGGTTTGTGTTCCAAGCCCCTCACCAGCCTCGTTGCCCTCCTCTGGACACGCTCAAGTGTCTCAATGTCCTTCCTAAACTGAGGGGCCCAAAACTGGACACAATACTCGAGGTGCGGCCTCACCAGTGCTGAGTACAGGGGAAGAATGACCTCCCTGCTCCTGCTGGCCACACCATTCCTGATACATCCTCTTTTTATTTCTAAGTTCCTCCAGAACCTCCTTGTCCATCCAGGCTGGACGTTTACCCCTTCGACTTATCTTTCGGCACGCAGGGACAGTCTGTCTCTGTACTCTCAAGATCTCTGTTTTGAGGCATGCCCACATTTCCTGAACTCCTTTGTTTTTAAGGGCTGCTTCCCAAGGAACACTCTGGATAAGTCTCCTAAAAAGACCAAAGTCTGCCCTCCGGAAGTCCAAAGCAAGAGTCTTACTGGTGCTCCTCCTGATTTCACCAAATATTGAGAACTCTATTATTTCATGATCACTCTGTCCTAAGCGACCTCCAACCACCACATCTCCCACCAGCCCATCTCTGTTTGCAAACAGAAGATCTAACACAGTCCCTCCCCTGGTGGGTTGACCCACCAGCTGCAACAAAAAGTTGTCCTCCATACACTCTAAAAATTTCCTGGACTGCCTCTTACCTGCTGTATTAAGTTCCCAGCAGATGTCTGGTAGGTTGAAGTCACCCACAAGAACAAGGGCTGATGATCCTGAAACACTCTCCAGCTGCTTATAGAATAAGTTGTCCACCTCTTCTTCCTGGTTGGGTGGACGATAACAGACTCCCAGGAGGACGTCAGTCTTGTTGGCCTTCCCCTTAATTCTTACCCATAGGCATTCAACTCCATCTTCCTTAGTTTCAATTCCTACAACATCAAAAGTCTCCTTAATATAAAGGGCCACTCCTCCACCTCTTCTTCCTTTTCTGTCTCTTCTGAAAAGCCTGTAGCCATCCAGAGCAGTGCTCCAGCTATGGGAGTCATCCCACCATGTTTCTGTGATAGCAACTACTCAAAGCTCTGCTGTTGTATCATGGTCTCCAGCTCTTCTTGTTTGTTCCCCATGCTGCGTGCATTGGTATACATGCATCTCAGCTGGGCTACTGACTTCACCCCTAACTCAGCCTTACCACCCTTGGGCCTGCTTCCAGATAGCCCAGCTGCATCCCCTTCAAACCTAGTGTAAAGCCCTCTCAACGAGGTCCGCCAGTTCATGAGCTAAAAACCTTCTGCCTTTAACAGAGAGATGTATCCCATCTGGTTCCAGCAGAGCACGTGCCATAAAAGTTTCCCCATGATCAAAGAATACAAAATTGTGCCGATGACACCAACCCTTAAGCCACTTGTTGATGATGTGGGCTCTCCTGTTTCTTTTGTCATTTTTTTCTCCACCAAAGGGACTGAGCAGAACACTACCTGTGCTCCTGCCCTATCAACTACTTGTCCTAGTGCCCTAAAGTCCCTTTTAATTGCCTTGACACTCCTCTTTTCCATGTCATAACTGCCAGCCTGGAGTATCAGCAGTGGGTAATAATCAGAGGGATGAATCAGCCCAGGAAGTCTCTCAGTGATATCTCTTACCCGGGCCCCAAGGAGGCAGCAGACCTCCCTGTGGGATGGGTCCGGTCGACATATGGGGCCCTCAGTTCCCCTCAGAAGGGAGTCACCTACTACAATTATCCTTCTTTTCTTCTTGGTGTTAGAGGTGGTGATCCGTCTTACAGATGAATCATAATTGAGAGGCTCTCTGGGCAGACAATTTTCTTCTAAATTATCTGGTAAGCTCTCTAGATCCAGGGCCTCATACCTATTCTGAAGTGGCACCTGGCTGGGGGATGGGGAGGAGTTTTTGTTATTACCTCCCCGAGCGGGGACCCATTTCCACTCCTCTTCATCTACCAGGTGCCCTTCTATTGCCTGAGAGTGGGAGTTATGTGAGACCTCAGATTCTCGGTCAGAGAACTCCCTTAAAAATGGAAGGGTTGAACTCCACCAGTCTATCTCCCTTTCACTTTCCCTGATACTCCTTAATCTTTCAACTTCTTCCCTAAACTCAGCCAGACCCCTCCTTATTCAGAATAGTCCTAGTATTTCCAACAAATGTTGGAAACAAATGTTTCTCTAAGTTCAATGAAACACTGAAGAAATAGGGAACAGATTATTTATTTTGCACAATCTTTTTTTTTTTCACATTTTTATAAAAAAGGAATGATGTTTGCAATTAATCTTTCATTTCCAAATACCAAGAGGGAAATTCTTTTCTTATCTTGCTTGTTTTGCTTATGATATGGTAAACTTGGCAGAAACAAAAGGAGTTCCTCAAGTATGGCAGCATTGAGGAATTCATTTTTCACCCTGGAGAAAAAAAGTTCCAGCGGCAAAGCTGTGGCAGAGCTTTGCTCCAAAAAGCCCCCAGTAGCTTCTGTTGCCTTTGATTTGTTCCTACTTCCCCTGCATCCCTCTACTTCATTTATAATCCACAGGAGACTCTTCCAGAAGCTTCCCAGACCACCTTTCATCTGTCTTCTCACCAGGTGGTCATAAATCAGCTGCTTCTTTACCTTCTCCTTGGCATTCCCTGCTCCAGTGGGTCTCTCCATCACCATGCTTGCCATATTTCCCTGCTCCTCCTTGGCTTGCCTTCAAGTAAATTTCCCTTTATCATAGTCCAATTTTCAGTTCCATAGGAGACACGAAGAAAAAACCTACTAAGTGAAAAGAATTCGATGTGCAATCATAAGCATATTTGCCAGGCTAGACCAGGAATGAGTTCATAATGAAAATGAAGGATAAAATTTTAACAAATGCAGGGTATGCTTTCTTTTTCAGTTGAAAGTCTTTCTAGCTTGGAGGTAAGAACACTCATTTCATTATTTCTGAAAAGACCTGGCAGGAGTCCAGGCCCAGAATTTGATAGTGTTGCAAACTGAGGTAGACATAAAAGAGTTATTTCCAGCTCAGTGAGATTTGATGTTCCACTTAAAATCAGCAGATTCCCTGCTGATGTTAATTGGTGTCAGAGAACTGTTTCTTCTGGAGCAGCTCAAAGAGACATCAGCAGAGAAACTGTCTTGCTCTATTTCCATGTTTCCCTTCCCTCTCTCTGCCTCTCAAGGGAAAAAAAAGCCCATCTGAAGTATGAATACAGGTGAGAAGCCTGGAGTTTACTGGTCCTCAACTCTTGTAGGGACCCAAGTGAGAAGAAATTGTTCCAAAGGCCCCAGTTTGCAGGGTATTTAGGCACCTGTACTCGTTCAAGTATTTCCTTTCCTGAACTGACCCTGGAGTGTTCCCGTCCCTTCTGATGAGCCCAGGGAGAGCTCAGCAACAATGATTTTAAATGCTGCAGTGCAATGCCCCCCATAATCAGAGTTTTCTGGTGGGTGAAATGTTTTTCACAAGGCAGACAAAAGAGTGGGGTTTTTTTCAGGGTGGCTCATTACTATGGCAGCCAGCAGTGACCTCCCTTTGCCCAGCAGCACTGATTTCAGAGATCAGGGAGATGTTTCTGCTAAGTGTGCACATCACTTCCCACTCAGCTGTAGTGGCTGTGCAGACAATCCTAAAAGAGGAGTTAAAAGGAAATTCAATTAATCAGCGTGCCCCACAAAACCGAACATCTGCATGTAGCAGCTATGACGCTGTCTAATAACTAGGAGGTGACAAGGGTCTAGAAGAGGTTTTTCATCCATGTATGGTGATGGCAAACAACTGGCCTTTGACACAAGCTAGCGTTATGTACAGTGTACAAACCAGGGGAAGTTTGGAGCAGCACCTTTTCTATCTGGAGAGGGGCAGAGAAAATGAGAGGCTGAGCTTGGAGAACGTTGTGGTTCCCAGGCTGCACAGGAGTTTAACTTTCCATTCAGGGCAAGATAAGCTTCTAAGAAAATTACTTTCTTCCATATCTGTAAGAATGCAATTTGATCTGTTTTTAAGAGACAAAAGGGTTTTCTCCCTCATTTCCAGTAATTGCCTAACAGGTGCCAGGCAAAGTTCCAATCCAGGCAATCCTGGAATGCAGCCACAGCAGCATTTATCTTTTGCAAAGTGTGCTGCAGTCTTAATCTGCTCATTTTCCTACAAGAGCAGCCACAAAGGAACCATTTGCTCACTATTTCATCTCAGAGGGTTGATGTTGGTCTACTACTACCGGCAGCTTCTGTGCTTAAAGAAGCAGCCTGGACACCTGCTCATTTTCCTGTTGTGCAGACAGTCCCTTCCCACAAAACCAAGGTGATTACTTCCCACAGATGTTCCTTGTGCCTATCTTGACATTACTTGTTCCTTGCACCACTTTTCCCAGAGACCTCTCTGAGATCACTTATTCCCTGGATACCAAGAGAAGACAACCTAACAGCAGGGATGGTGCAGTCAGGGAGAATGGTGGGACAATCACAGGGTTGGGAAAGACAAGTGCTGAAACTCAGAAATCTTAGCTGATACAAAGAATTATTCAATCCAGTCAGACTGTTCTATCACAAGCTGTCTGTACCTTGTCACTCTCCAAGTTCTTGCCACAACCCACCGCAGGCATTAGCCTTCAGAAAGCACGGGGCAAAAAAAGTTGCACCAAGCCATTAAGTCAGTTCCTAATTTCAAACCCACTGCAGCCAGAGGACAAATTCTGTGTACTTGCCCTGCTTCAACCAGTCTTGCCAAAAATCGGTAAGGGGGGACTTTGGCAAGCTTTGCACTGTCCCTTTCTGTCTCCTCCTGTGGTACACACGTGCCTCATTCTCTTACTGTACTTTCTGATGGCTTCAGCAGATGTGCAATTCTCCTTGCAGAACCTGTCTTGGCACTGCCAGGGGACTGGGCATGTCCTTGGGGTTAAAATCCAACAGTAACACGTGGGAAAACAACACACAATCCCTGGAACTCTGCTTTTCCATTGTCAAATTGACTGCAACTGACTCCCTTCAGGCGTCCCAGATGAGGACTGTGTTTTTGTACAGAGAGGGCTGCATTCAGATTGGATATGAAAAGATGTGATTTTTGCTGTGCCAGACCACATTCCCATCTGGCACGTGTCAGCATGCCAGGATTGCTGGGACCATCCTAGTATCTATCCGTGTGTCCATATTGGTCATCACACTTGAAATACCGCAGATGAATAAAGCAAAATTCAAAATTCTTCTGCTCAACAGCTGCAGGCTTTGCTGATTTCCTAAAAGGAAGGGAGGGATGGAGGAGTCTGTCTTCACGTGGTCACTCAACCTGTTAGTGTGGCTGTCTACAACTCCACCATCTCTGTCTTTGGTTGCAATATGTAACCAAAAATGTGTATTCTATTTGCCATCTGTTGAAACCGTTTGGGGAGGTGTTTATCTCTTGTATTCCTCATAACTCCAGGGGGAAAGGTGTGGGTGCCTTCTGTTAATGGGCCAGCTGTTAAAACCACGTGGAGCAATGTTCCTTATCTTGCCAACAACCTGTCCTCCCTCGGGGGATATCTTCTGTTAATGGGCCATTAAGGCTCACCACATGACTGATACAATTACATCATCCCATTATGAGGTGCTCCACCCAGTGCGAGGAGCCAAGCATTCCTAGCTGGATAAAAGCTGAGATTTCAGAACAGCAGAGCAGCTTGTTTTCCCACTGGATTTCCCAGAGGAAGACTGGACTCATCTTGCTACCACTGGACTCATCTTGCTACAACTGGACCCTTCTACAGAAACATCTCTACTCCAACAGAACTACATCTGTTGCTCCAGGAGGACTTAATTGGACTGCTTCCAACACGGTATCAGGTCGTATTCTGACTCTGTCAGGGTTTTTAGGATTTTGTTTGTTTGTTTGCTTGCTTGCTTGTTTTTTGTACTACTACATTTGTATTTTTAATATTCTTAGTAAAGAACTGTTATTCCTATATCTTTGCCTGAAAGTCCCTAATTGCAAAATTATAATAATTTGGAGGGAGGGGGTTTACATTTTCCATTCCAAGGGAAGCTCCAGTTTTCCCTGGCAGACACCCGTCTTTCCAAACTAAGACAATCTCCCTCCAGCTTTTGAACCTATCAGCTCAAGGCCTTAGGACACAAAGGATGAGCAGTTAAGTTGGGCATCACTCATTTTCCCTGCTCCTGGAGTGTCACATCACAGCTGCTGTCAGCACAAAGTACACAGCTCCAGGTAGTGACAGATTTAAAGCCCCATCCCTCTATATCATTAGGATCAAAGAGGCCCTGACTCTCAGCATCTAACACCCCAATGAAAACAGAGAGGTTGAACTCAGTTCAGGAGAGAACTGAAACCTCACTGCAGTCTGCATCAATCCAGCCACAGGCAAAACGGGACTGGGTGACAGCTGGCAATATAAGGTGTAAAACCAGAGGTAAATGAGCAAGAAAAGGCAGGGAGGAAAGAGGAAGGTCTCAGCACTGAAAAGCAAATGAGCAGTATTTAATTTCAGCCCTGCTTTCTGTACTCAATATACAGGCTATCTCACAGAAAACAGTGTTTGATTAACAAACATAAGCTGCAGCCTGGAAAATTTATCTCCTGAGAGGCTCCACACCTGGCACTTGCTAAATGCACCAATATTTTGGGCAGGGTGACCTGCCACTCATTGATCAGAGTCTGGCTAGCATAAGTCCCACTGATGGCTAACATGTGGCAGATGAACATGCTATGGGCAGGATTCAGACACTTCCAGGTAATACAGTAGCTACTGTGGTGCTTTGGATCTTTAATAATCTGATTGATCAGAGCAAGACTGATCACTGACCATCACTACCTTGTGTGCACAATTCAAGTTCCCAACACTCTTCAGCACTTAGAATCACCAGGGGTTTAGGATTACTGTTAAAATATGTTAAGGGTCACATCTCTACATGCACCTTCCTTGGATGTTCTTATGAGATTTTTGCAAAGCACAAACACATCCTGGTTACACCTACAACAATATCAGCCCAGTGCAAGTGGTGTCCAAACTCAATCACAGCCAGAGCTTTCTGAGAAAGAGTCAGAGAAAGATTCTGTCAACACATTTCTCTATTATCTGTTCCAGTCTCTGCTGTCTCTCTTTGATTCAGTGGCTCAGACCTCTCTCTACTTCTGTCCTTTCATGACAGATCTTCAGCCACAGACGGGTGAGAGAAGGAACGTGTTACAGGGATTAGCATTTGGAAAAGCCTGCCTTCCCTCATCCCACACTGGACTGGACATTGCAATGGGGCTTGTTGAGAGTTCTATCAGGGTTCCTGTGGAAGGATTTCATAGTTAGAGAGCGTTTGCTCTTTAACTCATAGTACTCAGAGACCACAGTAAGCATGAATCACACACATCTGCATATGCTCAAAATCCTTCCTTAAGCTTCAATTCATTCTGCAGCAGTGATCCCTTCTTTGTTCATGCCAGCTGATCTGTGCTGGGGACAGAGCTGGTAATCCTGCGCTTTCAGCCTCAGAACCCAGAGGGCAAGTAAGACAAATGCCCATTTATCACCTTCTACAGGACGAGCTTTGTGCTCATCTTACAAGTTTGGGGAATTGTCTCCTGCTCTTGAACTCACAAGCTTGACAGTGGTACAGTAAAGCAAGTAGATTTTAAAAATTCAGTGATCTACGCTCTTTCCAGAATCTGTCACTCATTCTTTCCCCAGAGAGACAAGAAACCAAGATGAATGTCTCTGCTGGAGCTGTGCCACATGGATTAGTGAAGTGGGACTTTTCCCCTGTGTGCAGATTGACTTCAATTTACCCCGGCTCTGTTTCAATGAGCCTTGTCCAAAGGCAGCCACCTGGGAAGGAGAAAAGGGTAATTAACTGATTTGGGAACAGTCCTGTGATGAAGGTACAAAAAATGAGCCAAGGGCAAAGAGATGTGGTGCTTTCATATAGGCATATTTGTGTGTGTGTGTTTTGGCAAGCAAACTTCAAACAGTGGCTGCCATCAGGGCTTTGCAGAAGAAAGCCAACAGCAGTAAATCTAGGAAGCAGCTGTTTGACAATCTGCCTTCAGATAAAGTTTCTTCCAGACCTGAGTCCGGCCCTGGGCTTCCCAATACCCAGGCTCCTCATCTGTCTAGCTTTGACTCTTAAATATGTCAAAAAACCGTAGGAGCTAGAAAAATACGTCATTTCATTCAGATCCTATAGCAATGAATTGGCAGTGATTTTTAAGGAGAAAAAAACCAAACCAGGATTCCTTAATTTGCTATCTGGCATCTCCTGCTTTTGCTCTGTGACCATTGTTCCCATGCTCTGTGGGACAGGATAGGAACCAGAGCTCCTCCCCCACCTTCACCCTACTCTAAACTTTCAAACCTCAAATCTGGTCTGCTTTTGAAATCAGAGCTTCCCATATTTAGTTTTTACTTTTTCTTCATGGATGTCTCACTTGCAAGCACAGGCAGGTGTTTGCCTCTGCACAGCAGGTACCAGGATATATCCCTTCAAGCCATGTGTGCAGCCAGATTTGGGAAGGGAAAAAATGAGCCTGGTATACCTGTGAGTCAGAGTGCAGCAAAACCCCTGAGGGGCTACTGAAGCCCTGGCAGGAGCTCTGGTGGGCAGCACTTCTTCCCCAATTTCCAGCCCTAGGTCTCCCAAGCATTTTTTTCTGTTTTTCTGACAACCACCTTCTGTCTCCTCTTCCCATGCTGGCTACTTTTCTTAATAAAAATGAGTGCTAAAAATGAAATGGGGGAAATTATTTTAATAGCTTTTAAACAACTAAAAACCACTATACCCCAGAGGAACCCCTGGCAGAGTTTAGCTCCCTTCATCTGTTCTGACGTCCACTGAACACTTAATTAATGAGTTTCTATGGCATGGGGTGATTAGAAGCCAATGTTATTATTATTCATTGCATTTACACTTTGTCTGAAGCATTTGCAGGTGAGATGAAAATTCTTATTTAAATGCAGGCTCTAAAATGATGTTCACAAATCCATCTGGGCACCAATTAAATTACATGAATCCAAGATGTAGCAACTTCTTTTATCTGGTGACAGCCAGAACAATGCCTGGGTGAGGAATTCTGAAAGCACACACCTTCTGGTTACAATCTGAGGCTTTCATTAGGGCAAGATTTCACTTGGCCCTTCTTTAGTTGTTGCGGGGGTTTTTTTTTTGGGGGGGGGGGGGGTGTTTTTGGTTTTTGTTGTTGTTGTTGTTTTTTGTTTGTTTGTTTGTTGTGTGGTTTTTTTGTTTTGTTTTGGTTTTGTTTTGTTTGGAGTTTTTTTTGGTTTTGTTTGTTTGTTTGGGGTTTTTTGTTTTTTGTTTGTTTGTTTGTGGGGTTTTTTTTAATCTTTTCCTGGAAGTTCTTGAATGATTCTTTCTCCTGACTGATACTGACAGCTCTTTTTAAAACATGATTGATGGCCCATTGTCAATAGCCATCATGCTCCTGTCAGAGAAGCAGGAGACATGAAATAATTCAGTTTTCAATAATTCAAGTGATGTTGCTAAATTTAGGAAACAGACACTGGGAGGAATGAGAGCATGACAGAACTTTTTTAGGGAAAATAATTAAGGGCTTGTCACTGAGTTTTAATTTGATCAAGAGTGTAGTGGCGTCAATAGCTTTGTATTCCAAACATTGCTCTACTACCTGTTTGAGTAATAATCACCCAGGGAAAATAATCACTCAGAGAAAATAATCACCCAGAGAACACATAACACATAATCTGATATCTTTTGCACAAGAGTTTTAGGTATATTTAGTCTTTTAGTTCACTTCTGTTGTTCCTGAGTCCACCTTAAGACTGTTGGGAATAGAGCAGACATCAGCCCATGAACATGTCCACAAGGTTCACCCCAGGACTGATTCCCTCCCTGCACAGAGATGTGCTCCTGTACCCAGGGGGCAACAGAAACAGACTTCATGCTGCAATTCTCTTCCCTTGATGTTATTCCATCAATAACATTTTACTCTCCAGCTGGTACCTGCTGAGTCCTGTGCTGCAGGGCCAAGTCCAGCACTTGAACAGACTACTGAAAGATGTTTTAAAACCAGTGAAGGTAGGAAGTAAAATTTAACAGATGGAAAAAGACCCCCAAAAATCCATTAGCATGTCTTTCTCAGTTGAATTTAATAGTCTCTTAGCAGCTGACATTGTCCCTCCTGGAGGTAATTACACAATGTAATCAAGCCACCAAATAACCTCATGCACCACTTACGTGTTACCACTCAGTAATGCTACTGCTTGGCTCTGCCATGCTCATCCTTTCCACCATTCTGCTCCAAGGGAGGGCAGAATACTATGCCTGCACCAAGCTACAGCTGAGCACCAAAGGCTGGAAAGGCAATCCATCTGTCTCAAAATCTCCCCTTATTGTGAACACCTAGAAAATCGCTTTCTGCATCTGAGAGATGAGTGATTTTTTATCACTGGTGGATCATACAATCACAGAATGGCCTGGTCTGGAAGGGACCTCAAAGATCATCACCATGGACGGGGTCACCTTGCACTAGATTATGGGAATTCAAGACACAGGAAAATCCCAAAACCTCATGCATGCAGGCCCAAATACAGCAGAGAGTATAGAGTTCAACTTGAGGCCTTGGGAAAGGCTTCCAGCTTTAGAGACCATAAGCAAGAATGTGGATTTGTAGTTTAAGCAGAAACATATTTAGCTAGGTACTGGAGAGTTTAAGGTTTTAAAGATATAGAAGTAGTTGCAAAGGTAATAAGAAGTTTTAAGGTGTAGTTCTGTAGGATTATGTGTCACTATATGATTGGATAAAATTGTCCTCATTGCAGCAGGGCGTATGATACAGTTTAATTAGCCATTGGTGTGGAAGTTAAAACAATATGTGTGGCAGTAGATTATTGGCTAACAAACCTTTAAATCCCTTCATAACCTGTGGTCTTGTGACCACTGGCCACGAACTCCTGGCATATGTGGTGAAGTTCTGACCCTTCATGAGACTGTAGAAGAAGAGCAATAAATTTTGCTTGAAGACATCTCCCAGTGGTCCTGTCTCTCTTAAAATCCCAATACTAGATCAGGTTGCTCAGAGCTCCATCCACCTTGAACACTCCCAGGGATGGGGCATCCATAAGTTCTCTGGGCAACCTGTTGCAGGTGCTCACCACTCTCACAGTAAAGAATTTATTTTTTGCTCTTCTGTATCCTAACACCTTGGAACTCCGCACTGTTCTGACAAATTCTGCTGAAGTGAGGCTCAGAGTCACAGGTTTGAGACACACAGCTCTGCTTGTGGCAGTACATAAACACATCATCATGAGATAGCTCTCATTCCGTAGGAAACCAACCTAATCTTCTCACTAAAACCCTAGAGCTGAGTTCTGGCCTTGGAAGACAGAGCCATGCAAGACTGGCAAGAGTTTCATTAAGATCACATATATCTAGCTGAGGTTCAGGTCTCCAAATGGATATCTTAGGGAAGGAATGGTCCTTCTCCTGCTCTCCTAACTTATGCAGGGCCATCTTAGCACGGAGCAATCCAAACAGCATCCACATAATTGGAAGAAAGCTGATCTCATCTACCACGGGGAGTCAAGCAGCTGCCTGACAGCTTCTCTGTTACAGCTTCCCAAGCCTATATATGGGACCAAAAAAAAGAAAAAAAAGAAAAGAAAAAGATTATTGTAATAACTTTACTCTTCATGGTTCTCTGCTCTCATTCCACTTTAGTGATGGATGGAAGAATCAGCAACAAAGTGACTGGAATTTCATGTGGCAACATGAAAATTAGGCCAGCTGTCTCGTCAACAGATCCCACTTTTCTCCCACCATTTTGTCTCCTACCCCAGTTTTACAAGTTCCTTTCCTAAGAGGGTATACTTCCCAGGGGCTTGAGAGACCTTAGAAGGTCCCCCAGTCCCTCCCCCTGTACAGGAACCCCCTTGCAAGCCAGACACCCTGTTCCCAAGCCAGTCTCCTGACAGCTCCAGGGAGTTTGGCTCCTGGAGAAGAGCACCTCTGTGTTTAATAGCCCACAATTAACTCTTCTTCTCTGTCTTGGTTTGACAAGACAGGTATCTGCCAGGGAAACTGGGGTTTCCCTTAGAATAGAGAATGCGAACCCCCCACCCCTGCCAAATTATAATTTTGCAATTAAGGGCTCTCAGGCAAAGATTTGGGAATAGGAATAACAGTTCTTTACTAGTAATATCAATAATACAAATGTGGTAGAAACACAAAACCACCTCACCAAACCAGCAAACAAACAAACAACAATTTTGGAAAGCCCTGAAGTCAGCTACAACCTGATGCCCTGTTGGTCAGGATGTTGGTAGCAGTCCAAAAAGTCCTCCTGGGGTGGCAGATGTGGTTCTGTTGGAGTGGAGATGATCCTGTAGCCAAAAGGGTCCAGAGGTGGTGAGAGGGAGTCCGGTGATGGTGAGAAGGGTCCTGTCTTCCTCCAGTAATCGGGTGAAGCAAGAGAAATATCCTGTTCCGTAGTCCCAGTTTTATCCAGGTAGGAATGGTTGGCTCCCCCCACTGGGTGGAGCATCTCACAATAGAATGATGGAATGTGAATGTACTATCTTGGAGAGGGTAAGTTTTTTTTGGGATGTGTGCTTTTAGGGGTGCAATAGGATGATGGAATGTGAATGTACTATCTTGGGGAGGGTAAGTTTTGGGATGTGTGCTTTTAGGGGTGTTTAAATGGTCCATTAGCAGAAAAAAGATAAGAAACAATGCCCTACCTGGTTTTAACAGTTGGGCCATTATCAAAAGGCACCCGCCCCACTCCTTCCAGAGTAAACAAGAGACAAAACAAAACAGCTCCCCAGCTGCTTTCAGCAGATGAAAATAGAATACACATCCTAGGTTCCACAACCCAAGACATTCTCCCAAATTGCCTGAACACTTTTTGAACCCAAGTACTCACATGTTGGCCACCACACCAAGTAGCGAGAGGAAAAAAAAAAGGTGATTTTTCAGAAATCATTTTCAGTGATCACTATGTGGTGCTTGCGAGTGACTGTCAAGAACACCATCAGCACTTCCAGCCTCCAACAGATGTAAGAATGAGTAGACCATGATGCTTGCAGAGAGCAACCATCCTCAACCTGCCCCAAAGAAAGCTGCCAATTAGAAGCTGGGAGCACCCTACTGAGAAGAAAGCCCAAATCTGTAGAAATCCTTGTTTTTTCATTCCATTTTTTTTGGAGTGAAATTCTGAATATCACTTTCATGACACATAAAAGTTCTGGATAAATTTCTCATTTAAGCTAATTGTTGAGTTCTCCACAGATGTCAAAATGAAACAGCTCCTTAAGGTGTAGAAGATTGAGCAGGATTAAAATACACCGCCATGAAAATGAAGTTTCTCCTTCTCAGACCAAAACAAAGCACATTTAAGGCCAGAAAGTGCAGCGTGCACACACTGCATTGTTTAAAAAAAAAAAAAAAAGGCAAATCCAAAATCATTCACTGCAACTTTTTCTCCATTAAAAATATAAATCAAAGCTACCATATTCTCATAAAAGAATTTGCTTTCAAAAAACATGGCAATTTCTGATGGCAAAATCTGCTGTCTGGAAAGTTTCCTATTTAGCTGCAGATGGAATGCACTGAGATGCTTTATTCTGGAAGTGCTGACAGAAAATAACCTGGTTTCTGCTCCCTTCCTCCTGTACATACAACCTGCTGATCTGTGCTTGACCTCTTTCAGGAACTGTGGGATCATTTAGGAGAGAATTGCAGATTCTTGTGATGATTTTTTAATTGATTTTGCCAACTAAGGAACTCAGCTATTTCTTTAGGAGCAGTAGAAGGGATAGGTGATAACACAGTCAACACCACTGAGCAGTTTTAGCAGGCACAACAATATCTAGGTTGCAGAGTCAGTATTTTGCAGGAGAAGTTGATGGAGTACATCGTGCTTTCTTTTTCCTAGAATGTTCTCTGCTCAGAACTGAGGGGCAGAAGTGCTCCACTCTTCAGAACGCATGTAATTTCCCCTTGTGATGAAACCAAAATTTGTATTCCCTACCCCCCAGTTTAATTTTCCTCCAGGTGCAAACACTGCGGGTGAATAATACAGGTGTGTGCTGGACCTTAGGGGACAATAACTAAAGGGCATTGAGGGATACAATCTGAAATCCTAAACTTGCAGTCTCTGCTGGTAAACATTGCCCCTAACTCATGTTGGTACAAAATATCACTAAACTGGGATTTGCTGTAAAAATTGCCTTTTTGCAGTCGGGCATCCAAATTTTGTCCTTCCTTGATGAATATCCACCAAACAGGTGTTTTATTTTTTGACAGAAGGAAAAATGGGAACATTCAGGACAGTTATCTCTGCATAGTGGAGCTATACAGATTTAATCAGCTCCCATCATCTGAGCAGCACAGCATCTACCAAGGACCCAAATGGTGCAGACTGCATCCTTGTGCTTATTAAAGAGCCTGACTTGGCCTTCATTAGGATTAGTGGGGAGACTATCAAAGACACCTAAATAATTTAGCAGTACGGGTCATTAAGTCCCGGGCCAGAAATTTCCTTCTGGCAAACCTGAGGCACTTCTGAAAAATCCCACTGAAGATTATTAAGTCCACTGCCTCAGACAGGGCAGTTCTGCTGTGTCCCATGAAAAAAATCTTTTTAAAAATTGTATATTCCCAAAGGCTATTCAGTTATGCTGTTGAGTCACTCCTCCCTGGCTGCCTGAATGAAGCATTCCTATTTTTTTTTTAACAAACCATCTGCTTTCACAACTGTGCATTGTTCCATAAACATGGTGATGTGCACATAAATGCTAGGAATGGTCACAAATGCTGCAATTAGTCAGGAGATGTTTTCTGACTTACAAGCATGCAGCAGTGTTGAAATGAGTGCCATCCCATCATCAGCCACTGGGAGCCAGGGAATGACGGACACACTTTGCTCTGACCATACAGAGCACAGAGGGAAGAACAAGGGCACTTAAGGAGAGATGCCAAATCTCCTCTTTCAGGGCTCCTAATTTGGAGGGAACAAGGCACTATCATTTTGCTGTCAGAGTGATGGGGTTTCTGGCAGAGTAGCTGGGAAAAGGAATTTCCTGACTGTAGGGAGCTGAGTGTCTCATACAGCTGATTTTTTCTGGGTTATTGGGTGCTGCTCTGACCCCCATCCATACAGGGAGAGCTCCAGCACGAATCAATCAGCTGCTTAGCTAAGCATGAAAGGGAACATTAGTGTGGCCTCGGGGATATGTAGGAAAATTACCCTAGGAAATAAATGTTGCAAAGGAAGCAATTCTACCTGCTGCTAAAGTAATCCTGGCAGTAAAAAGGAGCTTTGCTTCATTCAGGGACACATGAATTTCTTCCAGGGTGTCTTGCAGCAGTGGTAGTAGACGGAAGGAGCGATCTGTGCCTAGCAGAATTATTTCCTTCCTGCCTGCTTTGGCAAGGCATAAATCTCTTCCCTATTACCTGAGGTATGTCTCCTCATTGAATCAGGGTGCCCTTCAATTCAACAGCAATATTCATTTACTCTCCGTTTCCTTTTGTCTGATGCACAGCAAGCAGAACAGCTGAGAGCTGCAGTGGCAGTCCCAGGTCAAGGTGAGCTGTCCCTGTTGGCAGTTCCCACCTCTAGAGACATGGGCTGCCAAAGGAAATGCCTGTTCTCTCTACCACCTTCCTGGATTAAGATGAAGGGCTCCTTATCCGTCAGGGCACAGCACCAAATGAATCTAGTCTGGTATTTCCACAAAGCACTGTGAGAACAGGGAAAACTGTAATCACACCCTCCCCATCCCTCACCTTTCTCCCCTTCTCTCTGTCCTGTTCTCCAGCACTTCCACCTTCCTCAATGAATCCTGCATAGCTTCTCCAGTGGAAATCATTCCCATAAGGGAAGATGGGATACACTCCCTGAGGATGTCCAGTGTCTCTGGTAGCAACAGTTTTTCTCCTCAGCCTGTCCTCCAGAGCCTGGAGGGGTCCCTTGGCTTAAGGCCTCTTCATGTCAGAGGTAATCTCTCCCTCCCCCTGAGTCTGGGGGAGTGATTCATTCTCTGAAGATTTGGTTCAGTCCAGCCCAAACAAAGAGACAAAAAAATCCCCATGCTGGAGTACTGCTGGGAAGAAATCTGTTTGGATTAACAAGTTACCTGTGCAAATTTTGCTGATGCTCCCCAGAGGAAAGGTAGCAGCAAGTGATCTTGTGAATTCCTGCCAGCCCTGCTCTGTGATTTACCTGCTGCTGGTACCCAGGGCCAGTATTAATGGCCACCAGCATGGCACTGCTCTACCTGATCATGAAAGGCATGGGCAGAAGGAAAAGGAGAGGAATGAAAAGCTGTGCTTACATTGCCAGAGGGTCTTTCTTTGTCCTCCTCTGCAAGTGTGGGCACTGAAGAGTTTGCCAGGAGGAGTCCTGTCAGGTATGTTCTTAGCAGTTGGGAGTGTGAATGCAGGAAGGGATAATTTTCCTTTCAGCACCTGGACCTATTGGTTTTCCAGTCAATGTTAAATTATGTTGCTGCCTAGGAAAGTTTTTTGAACTGAAAGATTTCAATGCAATACAAGAGAAGCAAATCCCATCTCACTCTAACCTTTTCTTTTCTTTAGCATTTCCAAGTTTCTGCGCATTTCTTCCTCATACAACTGTATTAGGTGCTTCAGTTACCCCCACGGTGAAAGAATGCTCCTCTTTTTATAAACCTTTTAGATTGTTTAAGCAATTTGTTCCAAAGGCTTAATGCAGTGAGTGAGGTTTTGTTTCTTGTCCTCTTCCCTGGTGGTGCTCTGATCATCCTTTTCATAAACTTATTTCTTAGTTCAAATGAAGCGAAATGACATGGGAAATAGGCTGGGATCTCTACATTGTTCATAATCAATTTGATAGAAATATTTGATAGTTCTGAAACTCAGTCATTTGAGCAGATTGCAGAGTATTTCTCAATACTCACACAGAAACTGATTTTTTTTTCCTTCAGAACTGCCCCTCTTGAGAGCCTTCACTCCTAAAGTTCCAGCAAATTAACACAAAATTTTCAGAAGATAACTTAGTTGTGTTTTTCCATCTAGACTGTCTTTCAAGACTCGAATTTCTCATTAAATGATTTAGGACTTTTGTCAAGATCCACTTTTTTTAAGAAATATTATTTGTTTACTCTGTTCTGTTGAAGGGGTTTGCTGTTATTTGGTGAGGGGAGAACTGCACTAGTTAGGATTTCAAAATAAATAATTTTTGCCAATGGTTTCCCAATAGAAATGATATGACAAGGGAGTCTGACTCATGAGGGAAATTAGATGTATTCTCTGAAGGATAGCTCTCATGTACTCTCCGGCAGTTTCACCAAATAATTTTATTTCCATATACTCCTACAAAAATCGAACAAAGATTTTAATTTCACCAACATTCTCCATTTTTGGGCAATTTTCATTACGACAGTTTCCAAAAAGAAAAAACAAACAAACAAACAACATTTTCTGTGGGCAACGCAAGCAAGAAATTTTTGAGCAGCTTTGGGGCAACACAGCAGATGTGCAAGAAATTAATGTGAAATCTTCTTGTGACAGGCAGGAATTATTGTTAGCTCCCTGGTCCTCCAGTTAGGTGGTCACCACTTTCCTCCTGTTTAAGTCAAAAGGAGTACTATACCTCTGGGAGAAAGTACTATACCTCTGGGAGAAAGTGGCCCCTATGGCCACATAAATTTTTCAACTTAAAACGATCTATTATTAAGTAGGCTAATATTTTACAATACATATATTTTACAATGTGTGTGTTGTAAAAGAACAACGTGGGTATACATATAACAATCTTGAAATTATCTCTCTTGGGGTGGATTTACTTCAAATGAAGGAAAGCTAAAAATTTAGAGGCACATTTAGCTGCTGTGCATGCTGGTCCAGAGTCTGGAGTGGCTGGTGGTTGTTGTGAAGCTACAAGAGACATTTCCTGCTCTGAAAACCTTTCAAGCAAATTGTGCATGGAATCCTGAATGTTGTATGAACATCATTGTGACATCATTAGAGATGAGAAATGTCAACACAGGGAGGTCATGTGACCAGGAATACACCAAAATTCAGTGGCAAAATAGTGACCCTGCCCAAAAACAAACAGCACACCCCCAGTACCCACCAGAAGGCTGCTGGAAGAGGCAGAGCCCTACTTCATCCTGGTCCATAGAAACAACAGAAATTAGCTGAAATGATAGATTCTAGCTGAATTTAGGGAAAAATACTTTATTATAAGGATATTCAAGCATTGGAATTGGTTGTCCAGAGAGCTAGTAAAATTTCTGTTCATGGAGAACTTCAAGTCCCAACAGGGCAAAGTCCAAAACACCCTGGTTTGAATTCACAGTTGACCCATTCTGCTCCAGAGGTTTCCACCAAACTGAATAAGCCTCTGATCTTGTCCAGCATGTTAACCTCACTGCTCTCTTGGTTTTTCCCTCAGTTTTTCTTGTGTCTGTGCTCTTCTCTCTGCCTGTGCTTGAGTTCCTAGACAGTGATCAATACAGGTCAAGAGCTGGGTCAACAGCTCCGTGCAGAAAGAAGAAGAAGAAATACTCGCTTATTTCTGCTGCAACTGAAACCACATCACAACACAGTTCCCCTTTCATTGATAATTGAGGAAGAGGCTGCACCAGGTACACAAAACTGGTGAGCTGGTGAACAAGCTGCTCTCAAATGGATTTGTACTATTGGTAATTTTGGCTGTGATTGATGAGTTGAATGAATTCTGCTTATAAAATTGAGACAGCTTCTGCCAAGCACATCACAGGCATGTCATCATTTTCTACACTGTATAGAGTGTTATGACCAGCAGCAAAGGTAAGCTCTACACCACTGCTCAGAAAAAGGGCTTGACTTGCATGAAGCCAGGAAATCAGAAAAGTAGGAAAATAATGCTAATTCTACTGGAACAAAACCAGAGAGAAGAGAAGCTGGAGAAGTTGCCCACACTAGGCACCTCTGCAACACAGCACAGAAGAGCTGACACCACCCACAGTGGCAAAACAGCCTCAGAGCCATGCTCCTGGTGCTCATTACCCCTCACAGCCAGGGAGGGCACAGAGGCTGATAAGGTCATAGGGCACAAAACAACTTTAAACTGAAGCAGGGTCAACTTGGATTAAAAAGAATTAAGTTTTTTTATGATGAGGGTGGCGTAACACTCAAACAGGTAGAGGTTGTAGCTGCCCTGTCTCTGGAAACATTGACGGTCAAGCTGGGCAGGGCTCTGAGCAATCTCATATCAGTGAAGATGTACCTGCTTATTGCAGGGGTGTTTAGATAGGTGATCCTTAAAGGTCTCTTCCAACCCAGACTGATCTATAATTCTGTAATGAAATCACTTGCCAGAAACTCTTCCCTTGATAAAAATCCTCTCTCTCAAGAGGATTTATCCCTTTGCAAGAGGGAAATAGCACTGGGAAGGCATCCCAAATTATCTTCAAACACCTTGATGATGTAGTGATGCATCCTTCTGTAGCCAGCTCCTTCAGCACAGTCTCCTGTAAACACCTTCCTCACAGGCAGCTCAGAGCCTGGCTTCAGCTCCCTGATCCATGCCACTTCCCAGGCCAGCACACACTGTGAATCCTGAAATGAAATGGATCACTCCCAACTGGCTTTCTGTGGAATAGCCATGCTTAAATTGACTTTCCCTGTGTGTTCAGCCCAGTATTGCTGCTGGCTTTTGCAGGAAATGAGCTGAAACCAATTCCTGGTATGTTGAAATGAAATCCAGCTTTTGAACATTTGCAGGAAGAAATCAGGGATGGCTGAGCTGCTCAGGAAGCACTCTGGCATGCTCAAATCCAGCCCTTGCAGTCCAGAGTTGGAGGCACCCACAGTTCCCTGGTGGGCATCAGAGATGGGGCAAAGTAGATCTGCGTAATTTCAGCTTTGGCAATAACCATAATGGCACAGATCATGGACTCTGTTCCTCATCTGTGGTGATACAGATTAAATGATTTTTCTGTACACCCTCAAAGTGTATAGTTCATTACTAGGTTGTAACCCTCCCCCTAAGTTGTCATTCACTGTAACCCCTGTCCATCACCTCATTCTTGATTGCCTTATTGGTTTACCCAAACCCTCCTACCTTCAGTATCCCATTGGTCCAAGCCTTGGATCCACCCCCTCGCTGGAACTCTCTTAAGTTGATGCAGGAGGCAAAAATCTCTCGCGGTCTCTCTCCCTCTCTCGCTGGCAAGGCGTCAAGCTCTCTGGCACGCCTGCCTCTTGCTCTCTCCTTTGGCAGCCATGCCACTCCCCTGGTGTGGGATCCCCAAAGAAACCCCATCTAATCAACACCCTCAGAAGCCGTGTCGTGTCTTGCCTGCCTGTATGCTGCCATTAGCTGTTGCACAACCAAGGGACTTCTTCCCAAAAGCTCCAGTAAGGCTCTTGTACCTCCCCTTCATTCCTGGACCCAGAGTTATGTTGCCCTCAGCCCCTGCAGCTGCTAGCCAGGCTGGAAAAGAGCAGGGGAATGCCATCCATGGGGAATATCAACCACACCCCCACCCTTGGCACATGGAGCTGCTAAAATTTCAGCCTCTACAGATGGGAAGTAGCACACTGTGTTACAGCTGCTGTTTTGGTGCCACACACATTAGACAGTGTGAGGATGGGTAATGCCATTTGCATGAAGGCAGGAACATGTCAGGAGCATGTTGCACAGCCAGCTGTGGGAGGTGAGTTTATGACTCAAAACCCTAGATAGCTTAGGTTATAAAAATCCCAGGAATCAGAGTATTTTTAAACTGAAGGTCCATATCTAATATAAAATGAAGAAAAGCCTTTTTTACCTTTGCAGAAGATGGCTGCACAGCGAAGGGGCCTCTGAAAGAATGTTTTTGGTGCTGAAAACCAGAGAGATGACCAGCTTTTTTATCTGCCCCCATCTTTCCCTTTCTTCTTCAGCCTTGGGCCTTTCCTGATTAGCTCTGCAGGAGGAAAAGCTCACTTTTGAGCATTATTGTTACTGCCCTATTTTCCCCTGTGGAGGAGACTAAAATGCACATCCATAGCTTGGATTTCGGACTTTTCCTTATGGCAAGCTCAAGAGAAGTCACGTTGTTCTCTGCTTATCAGATAGGATGCACCACAGGGGCAGCTTTGAAAGTGAGTGGGGCAAAAAGCTGAAGCAGCACCCAGTTGGAAATACTGCACAGGGACAGAAACCACAGGGCTGAAGAGGGTACCACAAGGGATGAGACATCAACAAGAGGGCTAAGGGAAGGTGCAAGAGTGTGGAGCAGTCACTCAGCTGTGGGAGGAAAGCCAGAGGGAGCTCAGGGCTACATGGAGAGCTGCAAGAACAGAATAACCCATGCTTTCCTCTAGCTGTGGAAGGCCCCACCCACATGAACTCCCTGACCTTCCAGTGGACAGCTGGATGATCCAATTTGCAGTGAGAATGTAATTCATTAGAAGCAGGAAGGAAAAAGGACATCAATTTGATGGAAATAACATGGTTTTGAGGGTGCTGACATGAATCACAAATTGCATTAAATTTGTTCAGTAGAACTGGGTAGGTCAGAGTGATTCACATGTTTCATTTTACCTTTTCTTTATACAAGTGCATCCATTCTTCTCTTTGAAAGGAGACATTTATTTCATATTTTAAAGGAATAATAAAAGAGCTAAATAACCTGAAAGTTATATGAACTGTTTTATCAAGAGAAATCCAAGGGGTCCGAGGTATAATGATCACTTGAATAACAGCATAAAGCACTTATTTTACCTCAGCAGTGATCCCAACACACCAGGTTCCCCAAAGCAACATGGGCCAGAGCCCTGGAGGACTCTGTCCTGCAGAAAATGTTGTGGTTTGTGCTGATAAAATGAGAGAATTAGTGCATGAAGCTTGCAGAGATGGAGCAAAAATCCCTCAAAAGGATGAATGTTGTATGACAGCCAGAGGCAGAACAAAATCTCATTCCCTATTCATCACTATAGGTCTATTTTCTATGAGCTAATGCTGGTTCAGGTAATAATTAAAGGAGGTGGGAGGGACAGAAAAGCTTCCTCTTCTTCCCCTTCACAAAGTAAAGAAGTTTATGAATCATAGGATGTCTTTTTTTAACAAAAGTGGCACCTTAGGCTTGTGATCATCTCTACACAGTTTTCATTTTGAAATCTAATTAAGCAGGAAACTTTTATCATTGCTAATCACTTATTTGCAATTAAAACATCAAAGATGTTTTTCATTTCAGTGTCTCACTTCAGAACAAAAAGTAATTGCAAATCATCTACCTTCCACTTGAAGCTCTTGGAAAAAGCTCCCCTAGGCCTGAGAGGAGCAATGCTTTCAAACCCATCTCAGCTGACACCCTGACACATTCTTCACTGGGCAGAATTAAGAACACCATCATCCAAAGGCCAAATGTTTTCATCAAGATGAGAATTTAATAATGTGAAATCAATACCACACTGTCAAACTTCTGCCTCCAAGAAGGTGGCAGACTTTCTACCAGGTCCAACCTACAGCTGGCTAGGGGTTCACTCCTTAGACACATCTGCACTTAACACCTGCATATGGCATTACTCAACTTCTTTCCTGAACAACATGATAGGAACATCTACATTTTCCCCAAGGCAGTGATTCATGATCCCATCTCTCCTGCTGCAGCTGCTCAGGAGTAACATGCAGTCAAAAAGGAGCAAAGAGGGAAAAGCAAGAGGTAGAATGGAAAGATTGTGAATTCCTGTTGGGTTGTGTTTACCAGCAGTCCTGATTGAAAAGTAATTTCTCTCCATAAATAGGAAGCACAATTGTGCTGAGAAGGATGTGTTCAGAAAGAAAAGCCAATGTCAGAGAGCTTGAACCACACTCCCATTTTTCAACAACTTCTTCATCTGATAGTCTCCAGAATCAATCAGGAAAAAAAAAAAAACCAAAACAAAACATTTCAGCTCCAGCTTTTCTCTGCACAAACGTCTCTTAAGGTTTCTGCCAACTGTCAGCATGTCTGGCTTGTCAAGGAGAAGCAGAAAAACTTCTAAGCAAAGAGATCAAGTGATCCAATTCCCTGAATGTTTAACTCCTCTGATTAAACACTCAAGGCTGAGGCTCTGAGGGTTTATTTATCCTGGAGTGGAGCAGCCAATTATAAACACCTGATGCTTCTGCAACCTGTCAGGGAGGTGTCACTCCCAGCTGGCCTCAGTTACCAGCATTTGTAGCCAACAAAAGGAATGAAAAATGCACTCTTTGAAAAGCAAGGAAGAAAACAGATGATAGACGAGAAAGAAGCCAGGAGGATGCAGGTAGGAAACAGCAGCAACCTGCCCTCTCTACCTATCTGCACAGGGCTGCAAAAAATTGGGATGGAGTGACACTGGCTCTACTGGAAGGGGACTGCCAGCCCCATGAGTAGCAGTGGGTGTAGTAGGAGATGACAGCTCTTAGCTTGCCCTGATTTTCACTCCTGCTTTTATCCCCAGTGTAGCCAGGCCCTTTACTGGGCTGCAGCCTGAAACCCTGAGCCCCCAGCTACCAGCCCCTGGCTAAGACTCAGCTGTGCAGCAGAAAACAGATATGTATCCCTGTCCAAGGTCTTTCACCACCTGAGAGACATCCATCTTAGTGTTACCCTCACATGGCTCTTCCTTGGAAGATTTGCATGGATCCATTTTGTATACATCATCTATGGATGCCAGGAGGATGGAGCCAGGCTCTGCTTGGTGATGCTGAGCAACAGGATGAGACGCAAAAGGCAGTAATTGGAATGCAGGAAGTTCCACTTGAACATGAGGAAGAACAGGTTGCCCAGAGAGGTAGTGGAGTCTCCCTCACTGAAATATTCAAAAAATATTCAAGAACTGTCTGGAGGCAATCCTGTGCAATGTGTTAGAGGATGAACCTGCTTGAGCAATGAGGTTGGACCAGATGACGCACTGTGGTCCCTTCCAACCTGTTTCATTCCATGATCTTATTCGTCTGCCCTTCTAAACACATTTGGGTGTTGCTTTGTTGTCCCCCCAATAGCATCTCCTGATTGGAGGAACCTTCTGAAAACAGTACTAGCATCCAAACCAAATCAAGAGGAATGTGAATCCTCACTAGCTCTTATTGGTTCCTCACTACTCAAACCTCCTTAGAGCAAGTTTATAAGAGCACAGAAGGAATAGTTAATTGCACATTCTTATGTGCACAGCAGATGCTAGTAATTTGTTCAGTGTAAAACTTTTAAATAAAACAAAACTGCAACACCAAAAAAAAATGGAAAAAAAGTTTATGGAAACTAAGAGTCCTACCCTGCCTGAAATTATTATTTTGCTGTAAGGGGAATGAATAAAGCCTATCCTAAATATTTTTTTAACTTACTGGGAAAGCATCTCAGCAATTTATAGTCAGATATTCATTGGAAATTGCTGTTATAAGTGCGCTGCCTAATTATCCAATTAGAAAAAACCCCCAAAATTTAAATGTAGCAGCAATTTTAATTAAGCAGCTTGGTTATACAAAAATTGAATACAATCAAATAGTTGCTAATAGTAAATAATAAATTGGTTCGGTTAATAATGCTTAAGCAAAATATAAACCGGAGGGTATGGAGCAGGACTTGGAATCCTGCCTCATGTACAAACAAGATAACTCCAAATTGGTCCCTTTATAGTGTGTGCCACCACCCATCTCCTCCTATTTTCGATTTGTAAGATTTGCATCACTGTTTTCATCACCACCTTTACTACGCATGCTTCATCATCTCTTTTAGGGCGTGGTGCCACTTTTTGGGGGTCGTCAGAGGAAGGCTCCTCCTCTTCCTCACGTGTCCTTTGAATAACCTCTCTTATTGCTCATGCATATTAAGCTACCTTTTTGGTTACACATGTGTATTAAGCTTGTATTATATAAGCTTATATATACCAAATTTGAACATTAAGGCAATAAATCTCAAATAATTAACGATTTTCCTGGAGTTTCTCCAACTCTCTCTGTCTTATGGATAAACTTAGCTAGTCTTATCTAAGTTTCTTCCTGCATCTCATGAACATCTGCAGGAGAAGTGGGAACCCCTTCCCTCTCCTTTTTGGCACTACTTTTTATTACTACTTTATTATTTTAAAGTATTGATTACCATTTCAACTTTATCAGCACGAATCATACCCATTTACCACATTGCTGAGGCATAAGCAGCACTACCTAACAAAAACAAAATCCTAACATTTCATCAAATTGTGTAGGTGAAAAGATGCAGATACTGTACAGCACAATTAATTTCTCCAAATAGTAAAATGACCCATGTTTCTTAAGGGTCAGATTGAGAGAGTTAGGAAATGTTTCTCTGCAAACCCTGAAAATTATATTACGATGGGGCAGTTTATTCTGTGGTTGCCAGAACAAATTAAAAGTTAAATATTGACAAAATTGCCCTGACAAATAAGAGCTCAGCTCCTGTGTAACCACAGCAGTGAATATTTACATCTACCAGCAGGTCCCAAATGAGTCTGGGATTATTATTTTGGGTAAGAGAGGAGCACCTTATCACAGAATCACAGAATGGGGTTTTGGGTTGGAAGGGGCTTTTTGAAGGCCGTCTAGTCCGACCTCATGCAATAAGTAGGGACATTTCCCACTAGATCAGGCTGCTCAGAGCTCCATCCAGCCTGACTTTGAATTATTACCACTTCTTCATCTGATAGTCTCCAGAATCAACCAGAAATAAAACATTTCAGCTCCAGCTTTTCTCTGCACAAAGTCTCTAAGATTTTGGCCAACTGTCAGCATGTCTGACTTCTCAAGGAAAAGCAGAAAAAGAAGGCTAAGTAAACTGAAGCATGAAAATATGAAGGAACTTGCCCAAGGGCACCCAAAACACCAGTCAGAGCCAGAAAACAAGTCTGTTAGGATCCAGTGCTAGTTCCTGGGGCACTCCGTCCCCTCTGGGAAGCAGTTTGGCTCCCTGTAGCCTCCACCAAGGCGCTCTGCCAAGCTGAGAAGACCCACAGGCCAACCTTACCAAGGTGTAAACATCAGCACCAACAAATGACCTACCAAAACCTGCAGCAGACCACCTGCAACAGGGATTCATGGACCTGTGTGCTTGCCTTCTGGGTCAGTGTGGAGAAGCTGGACATGGGTGTCCAGAATTTCATCTTGAAAGTCACCAACTCTGAACACCCACTAGGACTCAGGGGAGCAGTGGCAGTCATGCAACAGCCTGAAGCCTGCAACAGGAGAACCACAGCATCCACTATCACATCCTTGATGCAAACCTCCCTGTACTACAGTGATTTATCTAATATCGATACCCAACTGTGACAGACAAAAGACTCTCTAACAGTTAAGTTAGAAAGTGTATGTTTAT
The DNA here is from genome assembly GCA_017589585.1 of Phylloscopus whistleri. Lineage (NCBI taxonomy): Eukaryota > Metazoa > Chordata > Aves > Passeriformes > Phylloscopidae > Phylloscopus > Phylloscopus whistleri. The sequence goes on from JADMLD010000396.1 coordinate 51,402, forward strand.
TATGGTGGGGCATCGCGTGGGATAGCTCCCCAACTCGCACTGCAAAGATCACAGGTAATTACAAAGTCCACAAAAGCGTTGAATACACAAAATACAGCTGCATATTCATACCCTTGTCACCTCTTCTTCTCTGCTTTGTATGCTAATCGACAAAAAGGCTATTAAGCATTCGTAGTTTGTTCTCTGAAATGAGTCAGTGGTCTTATGTGGGAAGTAGTCACCAAAAGGAGGAAGTAAAACTAGTCTTCCTGTTCTAAACTTTCAGCCTTTCAATGCATACGTGACAAATGACTCCTTGGTAAAACTTAGTTTCCTGTTCCCAGGACTGTTTCTGGAGATAGAGGGTTTCCAATTGTCTTGTGTTTCTGGGGTTTATTGATCAATTTCCCTGTTTTTCGTTACAAGGACAGCTTACACAAACATAAAGTTGACAGGCAATAAGTTACTAGATCCGGGATAGCTTATCTAAAATCCAGTCTCTTTTAACCATCCCCTGAGTTTTAACTGATTTCAGCAAAGCTTATTTTTTCCAGCTAAATCAGTAATATATTGTTGTCTATAACCTTAGTTTTTTCTAAAGTCTTCAAAATTAGTGTCTCAACAGGGAATCTGCTCTTAGGTCCTCTTGTGCCATCCATTCTTCAGGCTGTCTCTCAGGGGAATGCCCAGCCCAATCACCTCTTGTGTACAAGGCCTGGGGCACTTCAGAAACATGGAGAAGACACAATTCTTCCCCAGCATGAATGGGGCAAGCCACAATTTGTCCTGGCCCATGAACACCTCTGTGCATGCAATCCATTTTCTTCTGATCCATCCACCACCCCAATCATTCCAGTTACTATGCAGCAGCTAGATTAGTGTGGAGTGTTGGAGAAGATGAAACAGGAAAGCTTCACAAATATGATTGCCTGGCAAAAGATTCTAAGAGTATAAAACCTATAAGGGAAATAGAAATGAAAGCCAACTTTGAGATACAGGATGCCAAGCCACTAGTTACTCTGTAACAGGAAGACAAGGATTAAGTCAGCTGAAGGCAAGATTCCTGTCGATTGAGCAATACCCTTAGCAGACAAAGGGACGCCAACGGTCCGAGGGGGAAAGACCCTGCCAATGTGGCAGGACAAATTGTGGCTCGCCCCATTTGTACTGGGGAAGAATTGTGTCTTCTCCATGTTTCTGATGTGCCCCAGGCCTTGCACACAAGAGGTGATTGGGCTGGGGCATTCCCGAGAGACAGCCTGAAGAATGGATGGCACAAGAGGACCTAAGAAATTAGCTTTTAAGGTTTAGTATGCAGCGCGGTATGGCAATGTAGTAGTTCCTATAGGCTGTATGTAGATTCTGTAGGCTTTGTAGCTTCTACTGGTTGGTTACTGTAAATCAGAATATTCAACACATAAAAAGAGAGAATGTACTGTAACAGGAACTTAGCCCTCTTTCAGGCACGCTTCAAGCTGTGGCTGGCAGCTTAAGCAAAGCTCTTGTACCCAGGACCTATGTAATAAACCGCATGCTTCAAGAGCTGCCCTGGACTCCAGAGATCTCTCCTCACCTCCTTCCCATCCGTCTCCTACAGTCTGGTGCCGAAACGTGTGGAAAGGCCGCTTCAGCTTTTCCACCTGTTGGAGACCTCTCCGTCGACGGTAACTGAAACCACTGGTATGAGACGCCTGATAGACATCTCGAGCACGGATAGCGCTGTTAAGCAGTGCAAAACCGTAGCTCTTTAAAGATTTTTCCGCGGTGACCCGTGA